>CAJNJA010052252.1:20588-55293 GCA_905231915.1 Symbiodinium necroappetens
TTTTTGTGATGATGATGATGATGATGATGTCGCCATTTCTTTGTCCTCCAAGACCTTTGGGCTCGGAGGTTTGGTTCCCCTCAGGCACCAGCAGGAGGCCCGCCAGGAAGGAGGCGACACTCAGAAGCAACACGGAGACGTGAAGTCCGCCTTGTGGCATCTCCAGTCTGGATGCGGCTAAATGTGAGCATCAAGAGGGAGGAGGGCAAAATGGGCAAACTCTGTCCGGCCTCCGGAGAACATCGACCATTTCGAGAGAGCGGCGTTCGGGGCAGAGGGCCGCGCCTGGGGAGCCTCACGCAGGGAAGGAGCGAAAGGCTGCACAGTCACAAGGCTGCAGGGCCCTCAAAGCCCGTCTTCCCTCTTTGCTGGCCGGTAGCTTGATTTTCAAGCTTCGAAGCCATCTCGAGCACAGCCTCCACACCACGAGCAGCACATTCACCAGCCCGGTTTTCACGTGGCCCGCCTGCTTACTCAGCGATCCCTTTCGCCAGATGGGCTCCTGCAGAAGTCTGAAATGACGTGCAGGATGATCCACATGCACAGTGTAGAGTGAGAGGAGACCGTCTATGTGCCTGCAAGAGCTTGAAGGATCTGGTGAGCTTCTGCGGGTCCGAGACGGTGCTGCACAGCGTCGTCTGACAGCAGAAAACAGCTCTGTCGGCAAGGCATGACAGCATTCACCCGGCGTTTTGAGCTGCAGGTTTCGCAGCCCCAGGCCATGAACTATCAACTCTCGTGCCGTGCTTTGGAATTCGAAGTCCAGCGAGTAGCTTCTGCCCCGGACTTCAAGAACGGTCCTGGCGGTCTGGCTGGTCTGGGCCGACCGTCGCCTCGGCGGCCAGAAAGGAGATCTCCTGGCCGGGACATCCCTCTACATAACACTAATAATAATCATGATAACAATGATAATAAGGTGATGATGATTATTATTGTTCTTCCTCTTGTTAGTCTTATTCTTGTTCTTATTATTACCACTATTATGACTTTTGTTGTTAGTATTATTACTACTACTATTATTGTTACTACTATTACTGCTGCTATTGCTCTTGTTGTAGTTATTACTGCTACTGTTGTTCTTCCTACTATCGTTATTACTGTTAATATTCATATTAACGCCGATATTATGTTTATATTGATATTCAGATTAAGAAAACCGATACTAATTCATTAATATCAGTAGTACTATTGTTGTACTTATGAGTGTTATTGTTACTGTCTGTCTCGTCTTTAATATGCAGATTCATGTTGTTGTTCCTGTGTTATTCTGTTTTTCTTCTTCTTACTATAACTGTTCTTATTCTTATTCTTACTACATGAGTCTTATTCTTATTACTACCAACAGGACAGGCAGTAGCTCGTGGCCTTGATCAGCTTCTTCCGGATCATCGAAGAAATCTGGCAAGAAACACGCGTGCGTGTGCGTTCGACACCCCCGGCAGCACACTTGGGTAAAACATCACAGCCTCTTGGAGCTCGGCCATGTGGTCCTCATAGCACGCGAAGCGCGAAGCAAGCTTTGGACATGCACAAGGCGCTGTAGACAGCTTCCCAAGCCCAATACTCTCCGAAGATGATTCGGTAAAGGCTTCATCTGCCCTCAAACCGAATCTGCCACGTGAGGCGTTTTGAGAAGCCAGCCTCTGGGACATTGCGATCTCCCAGTCCAGTGATGTCAGCCTGGATCCCTATGAGATACCAAAGCTCCTGGGAGTGCAGACAGAAGGAGCACCTGAAAAGTAGCGGACTCGAAGAGGCCTGGAGCAGAATAGCTACTCGTATCTCACTTGCTTGGACTTTAGTCACCCTCGAAGCTGAGCTCCTCATTGGTTTCCACATCCGTCGCAATAGTCAGGCCCCGCAAGTCCAGAAGATTTATGAACCTCACGTTGTCCCGTCCCCGCAAGTCAAGGCAGCCCAAACCAGGTCTCTGACAAGCCAGCAATCTTCAGCAAGGACCGCGTGATGAGTTCCCGACATCTCGCCCGACTTCTTCCGATTCGGGAGAAGCGCCGTGAAGGCACACCCACGTTCACTGGCAAGGGAATTTGGATGAAAACAAACTTCCCATGTCTTGAAAAAGCCACAGATGCGCGCGCGTGCCGCAAAACTCCAATCCCAGCCTGGCGAGTCTGAGACCAACCAGATCCGACGGCGAGATGGGGCCTGCAGCACACACTATATTGTAACACTACCTTATAATACTATATGATAATACTATATTATCATGCTATACTAAATCATACTATGAGATAATATACTGCCATATTATGGTAAAGCTTAAAGGAAAGCCTCAATCATGAGCACTTCTTGGACAGTTGAGGCCCCGACACCCCTGATTCAGGAAGCGGCAATTGGCCCCAAGTATCTCACTCCTCAGGGCTCGAGAAACAGTGACAGGCGAGAGGCAAATGAAGATCTCCAGGAGCGAAGGCAAGGGTCCTCTTGAAGCCAGTCATGTTTTCGAAGGCTTCCGAGACGGCAATGAGGGGGAAATCTTTGCCTGAGCCGAGAGCTTTGGTACTTCGGAGCCACGACCTGGACTGAGGCCGCAGCCACGCGGATCTGCAATGGTCACGCAGAATTTGCATGACGAGACCTAAGATGATCTAGCAGCAAGGACACAGCCTCAAAAGCTACATGCCGATGCGTTCCCCGCAAAAGCTCCCAACTGCTCCTTGTATCGCTTTCTTCACGATCGCTTGGTTCACCTGGAGATACACGACAGCATGCTTCGCAACAGGTGTCGGGTTTGCGTTGCAGCAGGGTTGATGCATGCCATAGGCATCCGGTCTCTTCCATGCGACTGAAGGACCCTCCGAGGAACGAGTAAGACAACCATTTCTTAGTTCAGGACCACATCGGAGATGATGGCGTCGATGTCTTCCTTACAACTTCACTTCATCCGACTTCCGCCAGCACCGAACGCAACATTCACCACCCAATGGAACAGTCGAACAGCAGACGACTCCGCCAGGAATTGCTGCGCAAGCAAAGCTGACAAGAGACACCGACGAGCCCTCAAACGAACCAACTTAACTTGCAAAGCCAAGAGATCGCCTCTCCAGCACGCGCGGGGTGAGGAAGGAAACTACTTGCAAGCCAGGGCTCTGTGAGCTGGCGCCCAGCAGACTGCTCCAGTGAAACGGAGACCTGCCACACAGAGCTTCCAGTTCTTCTCCCAAAAAGAGCTCTTTCGCTCGGAGCTGCTTTGAAAGTCGGCCTTGGGCTTCCAAGCCATGGGCGGCACCGATTCCTCGACCTCTTCGTCCTCGGGCACCTGCGAGGGTGGGGGGTTTAGTGTTTAGGGTGTAGGGTTTAGGGTTTAGGATTCGGATTTAGGGTTTAGGGGGGCATCAACTCCTGAGTTGGTAAAGCAGGGCAGGAGGCTCAGAGCTACGACGGGAAGCATTCAACACCTGAGAATCCTCAGATCAAGTGACATGTGACCTGACCGACAGCAGGCATCTGCCGGCAAACGCTGTACCTAGAGCTTGTCTGGAAATGCCGACTCCGACCAACCGCCGGTTTCCCAGGAGGCGATGCAATCTGCTACCTTGCTGCGCCTGATGTTCCATGGCTGGTGAAAGGTGTGCAAGGTCGACGGCGCAGCCTCTTTTGGCTGCACGTGACTCCACCAGCTGCCTTTGACAGCTGGGCTGACAGGATGCCCGGATCAGCGCTTGTTCCAGGCGTGCCCTGCACGACGGCCAGCTCTCCCAGCCCTGGCGACAGTCGCTATCCGACCTAGACCACATCTGACTTCATGTATCCCTTCAGTACCAGGGTTCATGGTGCACCCAAAATTGCTGTGCAATAACAACGCATAGATGGGCCAGTGACAAGCCTGGCACTACTGCAGCAGCTATGCTACAGCATCACCACAACACCAGCCACCATGGAACTAGGCCACCGGCAGGTGAGAGAGTCTTTGACGAGTGTCCTGGCAAGAAATGACAAGCCTGAAACTGGCCTCCCGTCCTCTTCGTCCCTCCCAATCTAACACCATGAGGACGAATTTTTCTTGATGTGGATGCCGGTGGCTATTAGCACCAAGCAGTTTTGGTAAATATCGGTCTACCTGGCTCACTTCTTTGTTGAGCTCGGAAACCGTGAAGCACAAAGCTCGGCGCTTCGCACTGCAAGCCGCCAAAGGCTCTGGTGCCCTTCTTTTTTTAAGGGCCAGAGCTGGTCTCATCGGCGCATGGCCGCACGCTTCACAGCCTCCACTGCCTGGAATCTCGAGGCTTTGAGGCTCCACACCAGGACATCCCAGTGAACTCCCTCAACGGCCTGGCGCAGGCTCCGTGCGGAGGCTGCAGCCGAAGGCGCTCCAGCGGCGAGAGAGAGGTCCTCCCAGTGGCTCAACCATTCTAAGCCCGACCCTCCCCCCCAACGACATGATGATGGCCCACGGCCCCCCGCCTCGCGGAACATGCCACGGCTACGCTTTCCAGTGTCGTCCTCCGCTGCTTCCCGGATGAGCCTCAAGGAGAAGAGTGCTTAGAAGCTGTCACGGTGTCATCTCTGGTCAACTTAAAGCCGCAGCATATCTTTCTCCTTTTCGGTCCTGTTAACGTCTTTCTCACCTAGACTTCTTCCTGAAGCTGATTGCAATGGCGAAGGCAGTCTCTGTGCTGAACTGACAGCTGTGCCTTAGCATCATGCTGTCCATACCACCCACAGGTCTCCTCAGCTTGGAGCCCACGCTCTGACCCGCTGCGGCATCCTCCCACCATGCAAGCCCGTGCATGCCAAGCCGCGGAACCCAAACCGTGCGGCAAAGGCGCTGCTCAGCTGCAGGAAGGACCTGAAAGGGAGGAAACCACTCGCCACCCCACATGGCTGAAAGAAAAACTGAACGGTATCTCAGGAAGGTGCGTTGCCGGGATCATCATCAACGAAAAGAACCTGCCAGCAGACGAGAGAACCCACAGGCACACCGTGGTGCAAGGCAAGTGGAAGTGCTTTGTGAAACCAACGGGAGCCTGCCATGCAGAGAGACCGTCCCTGCGCCGGAGTTCTTCTATGATGCGGTCCTAGCTGGGGCTCTCACGTCCACTCGAAACGAGCGCAGCTAGGACCCGGAGCCACCCCCATTGTCGGGAACCCGCACCTTTCTGCCCTGCTTCGCCTCCGACAGCGGATGCTCCCTGCCGATGACCTGTACGGAACGGTCCAAATCCCCGTGACTGGGCTCACTGGACGCCTCTAGTCGAAAGCCGGCCTCTGCGAAGAACTTCCGCAGTCCACCCTTGGCTAGAGCTGCATCGACCACGTTCCCAAAGCCCGTGGTGATCACGATGACCTTTCGCCTCGGGGTCTGCCTCAGCAGGAAGTGATGAACCCACGTTGCCTAGTGAAATCAGTGGTGCTATTAGGCTATGCAGCTGTTCACCGACAGTGACAAGCTGCAACAGGCTCTGGAAGAAGCTCCTCAACTCCTGCAACCTTCCAGGCCCGCCGTAGATCCTGGGTCCACACCCCACACACCCCACACGGGCAAAAACTGGCCTCCACACTACCCAAACCCCCGCTAGAGTCGACTCCGCTCCCCGACTCCGTCCTCGAGGGGAACTCCGGCTCTTCTCGGCATTGGACCTCCAGCTTTGCCTTCTGCGAAGGGCCATCGAAGCCCCCTCGTCGGCAAAGCTCCTCAAATGAGAACCCAGGGCTTCCTATGAATTTCGCTTCTCTCATGCACCTCTCACATCATGCTGTCGGTGCACCATCCGTCTTTGCAATCACTGTTTCCTGTTTCCTCCCCAAGAGACCCGGCCTCGAAAACGTGGATGGCAGCAATCGTGCAGTCGAAATCGAAGCACAGGAGCTGCAAGCCCTCCCCAGCGTCGCTGTGATCAGGTATGGGTCTCTCCCAGGAACTCTGCCCAGTCTGCCGGTTGTGGAAGAACTTCCGTCCTGTGGCTTGATCCGCATGCTCTTCCCAGTCATCTTTGGCAACGGGCTTTGACCAGGACGACTCCTTGGTTTGGGAATTGTAATAGAAAGTCCGACCAGATTCATCTACATGCTCGGTCCACTCCTGTGCATCCCCTGGCTTCTGCCAGCTTGTCTCCTTCGTCTCCGTGTTGAAATAGAAAAGCTTGCCACTCGCTGGGTCTCTGTGCTCTGTCCAACCATCAGACCTCTTCGGAGGAGGAACGGGAGAAGCCGGCAGGCGGGGCACAGTTGAAGAGGCTGAGCCGGGCTTGCTCCAGCAGCTCTCCTGGGTAACGGGGTTGTAAAAGAACCGCCGGCCAGAGCTGTCGACGTGCTCCTCCCACTGAGGCGGAGCCACAGGGCTGGGGCCGGGGGCTACCCTTTGTGCTGGCGGTGCCGGTATGGACGGCCTTGTCGGCGAAGTTGGAGGAGGTGGCACTGGGGCTGGGGCAGCAGGAGGGGCCAGCGGCTTGCTCTTGGCCACATGAGGGCCTTTTTGGTATCCGACGCTCCGATCAGCCAAACTGACTGGTTTCATCCACGCTGACTCCTTCGTCGTGCTGTTGTAATAGAATTTGCGGCCGGAATCAGGATCGACGTGCTCCGTCCAAGGATCCGAGCTTGACGCTGCACCGGGCTTCTGCCAACTTGTCTGTTTGGTGTCAGTGTTGAAATAAAACATCTTTCCGCTAGCTGGGTCTCTGTGCTCCGTCCAGCCGTCAGATTTCCTCGCGGGATCAGGCGGGTAGCCTGCACGGGAATTTGGCCTTGTCCAGCTCGTCTCTTGGGTGGCCGGGTTGAAGAAAAACTTCTTGCCAGAACTCGGATCCACGTGCTCCTCCCACTGTGCCGGAGACACAGCTGATCCCCGCATGTCTGGCGCGCTTAGGCGGCCATGCACCACGCAGCCATTGCATCGGCATGATCTGGCATGTGGCTTCCTGACTAAGGTAACATGATTGTCTGACCTGCTGTTTGCATCACGGCACGGTCTTACATATCCTGGTCTGGTCTCCGGTGTCCCCAGAGGATTGCAGATTACATTGGTGGATGGGGATGGGTACGACGTCACACACGAATGGTATGGCCATGATATCTTTTTTCCGAGCAGAACGCACCAGATTGTTCCGGTATTCAGGGGGAATATGCTCCTACGCATTCAGCATGCTGCGAGCTTCCGGCTCGGAGCAACTTCTACTGGCAGGACGAATCCATCCGTGTGGGCTTTTTTGAACTGAGGATGGGTGAGCTGCATCACGTCTGCACAGCGCAGGAGGTCCTCCAGACATGCAAGGTCATCGCTCTGGGAACTGTTGCAGATACATGTGCCGACCGCCGGGCAGGGCAAGGAATTGTCACGCCATCTGCAGACCATTCAACGAGCTTGAAGCAGTTTGATCAGTTTGGGAACTGGCAAAGAGAAGTCAGGCAAAAGATGGCAAAATAACTATGAGCCTGTCCTTTGAAACATCCCACACGCCCGCATCAGCAGGGCATCCTCAAACATTCGCATTAGCCTCTGCAAGGATGAAGCTGCTGCAGATCTCACACGGCCCGTGCTCACAGCACACATCTGGCTTGCATACGACACGAAAGTCTGGCCTTGGTGATCGCGCTTTGCCCTGGCATCGACAAGTGCGCTTCCAGGAGCAACTCCGGCTTCATCTACTCACTTCGGGCACATCTGAGCACACCCTGGCAAGGCCAGAGCCGATGCAGCATCCATCTATAGTAACTGTCTATCGATCCTACAATGTACCGATCTGTCTGTCCATCTACCAGCATCTATCTGTCTATTGATCGACAACATCTTCTATTCATCTATGCCTATCCATGTCTCTGCCTATCTATCAACCCACTTACCTACCTAGCTACCTACCTACCTACCTGCCTGCCTGCCTGCCTGCCTACCTACCTACCTATCTACCTACCTACCTACCTACCTACCTACCTACCTACCTATATGTATGTCTATCTATCTGTGCAGCTGTTAGCTAGCGAGCCAGCTATCTACCTACCTGCCTAAGTGTATCGAGTTGTCGTTCGTTCTGGCGTTCTTTCTTTATGTATTTCTTTCGTTCATGTTTGTTACTTCGTTCTTGGGTCGTTCTGTGGCGCTTTCTTTATGTCTGCTTTTATTGCATGATGTTGCTGTCTTGGTGTATCTATCTAACGTGAATTATGTCGTTCTTTCGCTGTCATTCTGTCTTTCTATCTGCCTATGTGCAAGTACATACAAATAACACAGGTGCTGCATGTTATCTGACACCAGCGTATGTTTCCTGGCCATGCGTGATCCTGCAACTTCCTATGATCATTCGTCATTCAACGTACCTATGTAGTTAGCAATACGATTGTGGGGTTCCTGATTATGCTTAAACTTATAGTATGCTACACCCCAAAACCCTATTCTAATTATTAAAGGCACAATTGCGCCAGGCCGTCCTTCCAAAGCAACGAGGAATCATGGTTTGTCCCAGCCTGGGATGCCAGGACTCGGGTGCAGGGCCTAGTAAGACTTCGAGCAGAGGCTTGGGATGTAGGACTCCAGGGTTTTAGGGGATTGCTCGTTGAATTGAAGGGTCAGTGCCCCTTGCTGGTTTACCTACAAGGATTCGATAGACACCGATAGAGGCCGTGGGACAGCAAAGGAATTTTAAGGCTGTCTTAAACCGAGCCCTCTATCGTACATAACGTAACGGGCATTCCTTACTTCCGTTAATCCTTGGACTCGTGATGCGCATCGCTCCCGGCAGGAAATGGAATCTGAAATCATGCGGACAAGCGACGAGTCTCCTTTGTGATTGTGTTGTAGTAGAAGTTCTTCCTCAGTCGAGACTGTCCAGGCCTAGCTCCTTCGCCCTGTCTTTGTTGCACGTCTGCTGCTGCCAAGCAGCCCCGACGATGGATCGCTGTGCTCTTCCCAGTTCCTCAGAGATGGGACCACGTGGCAGAAGCAGCTGCAGAAACACTCGAAGCACGAACCGAACGTAGCTGCCACCCTTCTACGACACTTCACAAGGATCGCTTGCAGACAAAATGCGGCGGTAAGCCTCCAGCTGCCTCGGCAGTGCACTTGCCCACGAGAGGACACATGCGATCCACGATGGAACAGCTTGGACTCTGTAAATGCTCGCTACATGAACTTTGGCTTCTGCAGCCCCCGATTGACTGCCAGCTCAGCTGCTGCTCCCGCCGGCTTGTCCCAAGACGTCTCCTCAAACAACGACGGGCTAAGCACGGCATCCAAAGAAGTCTTGATAGATTCGCCTGAGCCCCTCAGGTGCTGCATCCCCCTAGAAATCCGTGGGCTCCTTGGTCACCTTGTTGTAGTAAAACGTCTTGCCACTGCCTGGATCTTTGTGCTCCTCCCAGTCGGGCGGCAAACCTCCCAGCGGACTCGGCGCTGCTGGCGATGCTGCACCTTTCGGTTTGTCCCAAGAGGTCTCCTTCGTGACCTTATTGTAGTAGAACACCTTGCCGGTGGAGGGGTCCTTGTGCTCTTCCCAATTTGGTGGAAGACCTGCTGGCGCCGCCGACGCGGAAGCACCCTTGGGCTTATCCCAGGAAGTCTCCTTTGTCACCTTGTTGTAATAGAATGTCTTCCCGGTGGATGGATCTTTATGCTCCTCCCAGTTGGGTGGAAGGCCCCCCAGTGGAGCTGGCTTGATCGCAGGTGCAAGAGCAGGCTTCGGAGCGGGCTTGTCCCACGAGGTCTCCTTTGTCGTCTTGTTGTAGTAGAATGTCTTCCCAGTGCTTGGATCCTTGTGCTCCTCCCACTCAGGCGGCAAACCTCCAACTCCAGGTGCTGCGGGAGCTGCTGGCGCCGCGGCCCCCTTCGGCTTGTCCCAAGAGGTCTCCTTCGTGATCTTGTTGTAATAGAACACCTTGCCGGTGGAGGGGTCCTTGTGCTCTTCCCAATTTGGTGGCAAGCCTCCGGCATCAGGCGGTGCAGCTGCTGAAGCACCAGCGGGTTTGTCCCAGGAAGTCTCTTTGGTCACCTTGTTGTAGTAGAAAGTCTTCCCAGTCGATGGGTCTTTGTGCTCCTCCCAGTTGGCAGGCAGACCTCCACCTGGTGCGCCTGGAGCTGCAGGTGCAAGAGCAGGCTTCGGAGCAGGTTTATCCCACGTGGTCTCTTTTGTCGTCTTGTTGTAGTAAAAGGTCTTCCCGCTCCCAGGATCCTTGTGCTCTTCCCACTCAGGCGGCAAACCTCCAACTCCAGGTGCTGCGGGAGCTGCTGGCGCCGCGGCCCCCTTCGGCTTGTCCCAGGTGGTTTCTCTGGTCACCTTGTTGTAGTAGTACGTCTTGCCTGTGCTGGGATCTTTGTGCTCTTCCCAGTTTGGGGGCAGTCCCGCTGGTGCTAGTGGGGCCGGGAGGGCAGGCTTAGCTGCCATAGCCGCAGGTTTGTCCCAGGTGGTCTCCTTCGTGATCTTGTTGTAATAGTACGTCTTGCCTGTAACAGGGTCCTTGTGCTCGGTCCAATCACTTGCGCCGGGCGCCGGTGGTGCCCCGGGTGCCCCCGGCGCCAAAGGTGCTTTCGGGGCTAAAGGCGTGGTTGCGGCCAGTTTGGGCGCTGGCTTGTCCCAGGTCGTCTCCTTGGTGATCTTGTTGTAGTAGTAGGTCTTGCCAGTCACCGGATCCTTGTGCTCTGTCCAATCGTCCTTCAAATCGGGAGCTGGTGGTGCACCTGGAGCCAAAGGTGCTTTCGGGGCCAAAGGCGTGGTGGCAGCCAGCTTGGGTGCTGGCTTGTCCCACGTCGTCTCCTTCGTGATCTTGTTGTAGTAATACGTCTTGCCCGTGACCGGATCCTTGTGTTCTGTCCAGTCGTCTTTCGGAGCCGCTGGTGCCGATGGCGCGCCAGGAGCCAAAGGAGCTTTGGGAGCGCCTGGTGCCAGCGGCGCGGCCGGCTTTGGTGCTGGCTTTTCCCAGGTAGTCTCCTTGGTGATCTTGTTGTAGTAGTACGTCTTGCCTGTAACAGGGTCCTTGTGCTCTGTCCACTCCGCCGGTAGAGCTGGACTGGGCGGAGCGCCAGGCGCCCCAGGTGCTCTTGGAGCACCCGGCGCACCCGGGGCTGGGGGAACAGCTGGCTTGGGTGCCAAAGGAGCTCCAGGGGCGGCCGGTGCTAAGGGCGCTTTGGGGGCCAGTGGAGCTCCAGGGCTGGGTGATGCGATGGAAACTGTCGGTCTCGAGAGACCTCCGGGCGGAGCTGGTGCAGAGGGACCGAGCCCTGGTCGTGCTCCGGGCGCTGGTGGCGCCGGACCCGAGGGCAGCTTGGGAGCTGCAGGTGCCCCAAGCGGTGTCAAGGGCTTCGGGCCACCACCCAGGGATGGTGCAAGTGGTGCCTTGGGGGTGCCAGGGCCACCTGGAGGCGCTGGTGGAGGTGGCGCTCCAATACTTGAAGATGGCCTGCTCCAGGTCGTCTCCTGCAACAGAGTTTTAAGTCCCCTCGCACACTTGAGCATGACCCGGCCCGGCCTTCGTGACGGAGTTGTAGTAGTACGCTTTGCCCGTTGTAGGGTCTTTGTGCTCTGCCCAATTCGGCGGCAGCATTGGTGAAAAGTACCGTACCGCAAGAGTTTACAGAATTCGCCTGACATGCTCCGGAAGCAGTTGCAGCTCAATTGAAAACACAAAAACGAAAAGGCTTTTGCGACTGGCTGCTTCCCAGGAACATTAAATTGTACAGAGACGGCGCAGTCTTCCTCCTGACATACATGGCCAGACGCAACATGTCCAAAGACGTAAGGATTACACATGTCACCTTGGAACTCAATGGTCGCAACACTACCCCTGGGCCCTGTCCTCTGGGAGGCGGACCAGCTGCACTCGCAGCAGCAGGCCGTCTAAGCCTAGGCCTATGCCGTGTAGCCGTGCAGCTGAACGGGAGTGCCCCGCTGAGGGTTCCGCCGTATCTGGATGATACGATTGTGCTGCGAAGCTGTGCTCTAGGTTTGCAGGACACGGCCTTGCAAGAGACATGAAGGGGTGAGGGCAGTCGAGGGGACTGAGGCTGACCATGGACAGCAGTAGTGTTACCTCCCTGACGTAAACATTTCTCCGAGCCAAAAGGGACGCATGCAGAAACAAAAAGTTCCTACAGTGGCGTGTGAACAGAACACTGATGCCCACAAGCAGTCAAACAGGAAAGCTTAGCAATGGCTCATTCTATCAGCTGACACAAACGCCCATACAACACGTGTCCGAGCTCCACCTCCAGGAGACAGAAACCTTTCTGTAGGTCATCATGGCAACTGGGGTTGGCCTCAGCTGGCACGAGCGACTCGTCCATCGAAGAAAGGCTTGTTTCCCGTTGACAGAGCATGGCGCAGCGACAGCATTCCCAAAGCCCTTGCATCCGTATACGATTATCCATCCTGCCTACCCCATAGCTGCCCGGTGTAAAAGTTTCCATTTGCTGAGGTTCGGCAATAACTGCAGTAGCACGGCAGGCCCTTCCCCGCACCCATAATCGGTACAGAAACCGCAAATTCACTAACATGTCCATAACTCAGTTCATAACTCACAAGGGCATGAGGTCACTGCCTGAAAAAGTGCTCGGGAGATCGCAAGGCGCGTGGCCCCGGCCTGGCCAAAGCGAGCTCAAGCGATGCAAAAAGGGACACACAAAGGCCGCAACATGAATTCTCAGCGCAGATGATCTGCATTGCAACTTGCGCAGACAAGTACGTAACATGGAATGGGCTCCACATGATTGCAGAATCCAGATGCTAAATGTGAATCGTCAAGGCCATGCATGGCTTGGCGCCTGCCCACTCAAACCACCTCCACGGGTCTCCACAAAGACATCGTACTGGCCTGCTGTGCCTTGCTGATAAGATAAGACTGAACGTGGGCGTATAGCAAGCAAAGCTACAAGAGGGCTCTCGATAAACGGCCTGCCTCCCTCTCGCAGTCAACGACCCAAGCTGCCCACGTCTTTCATTTAGGGTTTACGGGTTTAGGGTTAGGGTTTAGGCGTTCTCATGCCAAGGCACCGGTCAGCTTGAAAGGTTGGCAGACATCGACCCCTCAGATGACTCGAGGCCGGAGGCCGGGGGTGTCTTGCACGGGGCCATGTAATGGTTTAGCAGATCGGCTCTTTGTTCCGACTGTCTGGTTCTTTGATTCGGGAGGTCCGCTAGGAGGACTTGCCAGTTTTACAATTTTGCCGCGGGTCCGCGCAGTAGTTTCTCCCCCCCTGGCCCTTCCGGTCCCGGGATCTAATCCCCTGCTGCTGAAGCAGCTGCAGACAAGCATAGTGGATCTCGCAGCCGGCTCCAAGGCGGCTCTCACGCTAGCTGCTAAACAGTCAACTGTCGAGCTCGAAATATGGGCAAGCAGGCTCTGAGGAGGTATTGCCTGGTAACTCAGAGGGCATCATGCAAAATGCACATTGACACGAAGCCTTTCTGGGCAACCCGACGGTTGTAAATCTGCGGCCATCGTGAGTACATGTCCTCGCTGGCAGGTCGCGAATTGCAGAGCTTCTCGGGGACTCTTCCGGCTCTTGATGAACAGCAGCAAGGCCCGCGCAAGACCCACACTTCTACTTCGTCCTGCTCTCCGTTGACTCGAAATATCCCTGTGCCCCGGACGAGCACCTTGGGGAGATGACTTCTTCGTCAACGTTTGCTCTCTCTCTCTCTCTCTCTCTCTCTGGCACAGCTCCCAAGCTTAGGCCGAAGCCACGTGAGCCGACGCGCGCTTGCGAGTGCCCGTGCCTTTCCGTACGAGGCTACTGCAGACTCACGTCTGTCATGGTACTCGAACCCCGCACCTGACTTGTGTCCAATCCTCTTAGGGGTCCGAGAAATTCTCCAAAACCAAGCTTGCTGCACCACCTGACCCGGGAAGCAAAGCCCGCAGCCTTCGACGTAGGAAAGCCACTCCTCGATGCTTGCGTTAGTTACCATGCTGCTGGACGATTCGAAACACAAGAAAGCGAAAGCGGAAACGACATGCATTGTATCAGCTTGGACATTCTTGGGCAGGCTCCTTGCCCCCATGCCAAAACTTCGGGGGAAGGTCAGGCCGGAAGTACCTCACTAACGCGCCGTTGGAATGTGCGAGGCCTTGAATACAAAGTAGTGTAGTGTCCTGCCAAGCCTTGTGCGATTGGGAGGATCTCTAATTTCGATCTCGCGATCAAATGTCCAGAACAACAGAACACTGCCACATCCGTCAGAAGTCCTGACATCCGCAACGAAATGTCGAGTTGGCGGGGCACTTCTCTATGGTCCCGTGGACTGTGGGATTGGTGTTTGGCCTGCAGCCAGTACTTAAGAATCACCAGCACAGTCATGATTCGCCGCTCCTTCTGCTTTGGGTGCTAGGCGAGGGACCATTCCCGCTCACCCTCGTTGCCCACAACGTCGAACTGCTCCTACAGGTGGACGAAAGGATTTTTTGCATTCCGGTACTGCGAGGGCGACCGCCTTTGTCAAGAAGTAGCCTCTGTAGTACACTATAGTATATTATAGTACATGATAGTGTATTGTAATATATTATATTATGTTATAGTATATTATACCATAGTATACTACCGTATATTAAAGTTCATTGTAGTATATGAGAAGGTGCTGCAGTATCACGACCTGGCCTTCGAAGCCGTGGCTTCATACGGCTCGTCCTCAACCTACAAGCCGCGAGGGGACATTGAGACATACAACCTGTACTGAAGTCAGCTGCCGGTCGCCTTCCACTATTTCGATACCCATGGGATGCCCGTACGCTTCTGAAGACAGCGGGTGGTGAGACTCAGCATAAAGCATCCGGAAAATTGAGAGAAAAGCCTGCTCACCAGGTCGGGTCAGGAATCTTGATAATACCAGCGAAGCTCAGGCCAATCAGGACCACTACTGCTATGACGCCGACAACGACAAAATCCACAGTTTGACCAAGGGACTCGGTCTGTGTGGACACTTTTCGCTCCAGGATAGAGACAAACTTTGCCACGAAGGGTGCCATCTTGGATCCAATAGCTTTCACCTCGGGATCTTCCCTGCTCAGCCCAGCATACTGGGCCACGATTGGTGAGCCTCCGAGACGATTCATGATTTCGTCACGACGCTCATCATCGGACAGCTTCATGAGCTTTTGCTGATCCTTGCTCTCGAGCTTCTCGTTGTAGTCCTTACCCAAGTCGGGGAGGACCTCGGACATGACATCATCCACGAGCTTGGAACGCTCCAGTCCTAAGCTGGTCAAGGCAACGCTGCAGGCTTTTAGATTTCAGATTATTTGTACGAGTTTCACATATTAGAGTGCGTGCCGGACAGGCCATGTTGGTGCTGGCAAGGCTCTCCCCCAGAACTTGGCGAAGCAGTCAAAGGCGTACATGCGATTGCTCTCCAGCTGGGGGGGCCAAATCTTGGGCCAATCCTTCTTCACAGTAGCCACGACACCACGACCGCCACCCGACTGCTCCTCCATGGCCAGCTGGAAAATGTTGATGTCCATCCTGCCAGATTAAGCATGCAAGCAACAAGAAGGAGGATGTCAAGCAGGACCACAGCAGCCTCGACCCCACAAACGCGCAAGCCGAGTCGCCAGTAAGTCTCTGCCTTGGCCAAGAAATCATCGAGGACGCCCTCGTCATTCACGTTCTTCAGTAAGGTCAGAAGTTCTCGGTATTCGTTTGATTGGATGAAGCTCCGAAGCCTTGGGTTCACCACACCTCGGTATTTTCCTGCAGAGCTGGGCAAACAGAACAACACAGCTCTACAGTATACCCTTGCTCCCGCACTCTGTCTGCCTTTCTGAGGGTTTGAGCCTTGAGGTCCAGTCTGAGATGATCCGCTTCGGTGCCCCAAACTCGCAGACCGCACAAGTTGAACGGGTAAAACCATGTGGCCCCCCTTTCGTGTGTGGGACTTCCGGGCATCACGTGGAGTCTTGCGGCGACTGTGCACGATACCGCTCAATCCCTTGGTCAAGCTTGAGGTGCCTTCGTGCCTAAGTGAGTTTGCAGGAGTACAAGCCCATCGTTCCCTTGCCGTCACTATGTATTCCAGTGTTGCGCATGCCTTGTGATGGTCCTTCGGCAGAGCTGTGAAGCACCGTTCCACGCATCATTGAATGTCTGAGGCAGAGATAGTAGTTGCTCAGCACCCATGCGTGGCGACTCGATACTTTTTCAAGCGTATCGGGCAAACACCATCCGGGTTCCTTGCGGCCGAGTCCGATTGAATTAAATATTCTAAGCTCTAAGCATTTTTCGGGACGACGGCAAAGGTGGCAATCGAGGGGGCATCCAAAGCAGGGTACCCCAAGAAAAGCCACATCTTTGTCCCTCTGCTGTCTTCTGCGCGGTCCTCCTCCTTTCTTCGCTGCTCCCTTCCTCTTCGTTGCAGCCATCGCTGTGCGTGCTGGCTGGGCAGGTTGTGGGCCCATGAATGTCACCTGGCGCCATCAGCAGGAGCCCAACGGGTCAAGTCGTGCACATAACCCTCCCATGCATCCATACTAAGTCTTCGACCCGATGGATGCAAGCAAATAGTTGATCAGAACAGTACGACAACCACGTATAACAACGTCCTACCACAAATAACTGGCACCGCCACCTGGCTCACCCGCAAAGCTCCATAGAGCAGCAGCGAGAGGCACAGCCAGCGGGTACGAGCCATGGCCGCTGACAGGAAGCAGATTTCGATTCAAGGGACGACTGACGCCATCACAACCCAGACTGGGCTCGCTTTGACACGCCATGTATACACCGCTGTGTCCGGCCTCAGCATTTGTGCGCAGCTATGCTGAGAAATCGCTCTGCGGCACTATTGCTTGAGTCACCATCGGCCGGGCGTTGCTGCAGCACGTGCAAACGAATAGAGCTAGTTTCGCAAACAATTTGCACAACTTTATGGATAGACATCTGCACCGAGGCAGCCGAGAAATGGCAAGCATGCAGACATGCATTTATATGTATGCAAACATTGAACATACATGCATACAAACATGCATTTATACGTACATGCATAGCTACATCGCACACACGTACGTACGAGTACAAGTGCCTACCTACCGACCGACCGACCGACCGACCGACGGACAGATAGACAGACAACCAGGCGGACAGATAGACTCGTTTGTACCCGTGAATACATGCTTGCAGCCAGCCACTTGTCTCGCCTTGCGCACAGTTCATGGCCTTGCTGACTGTGCTTAACTTCCGGCCTCAAAGAAGTTCTCGAGCATGAACGGTGAGTTGTCTCGGGAAAACTCCGGTCCGCGAACCTCGCCCCGACCGGGAGGCCAAGCAGTGGCGAATGCATGCACGAACCGGTCCCTGCACGTCCGGGGACTCTGCGATCTGATACTGGACCTGCAAACAACAAACTGAATCTTCGATGCGGCTCGTAATCAGATTGGCAGGGGTGGGTCAACAGCATTGATACTCAGCAGCTTGACCGAACCAGTGCAACAACGGCAGAGTTGTACAGTGATGCTACACTTCCGTTCAACACCTACTGCAGGCTCACCAATCTCTAGCCACGCCTCTGCTTCTGTCCAGATGTTCGCAAGCTTGGCCAGATACAACCTCCAGTACTCTGAGCACTCGACGGAGGCCTCCACCGTACACCCTCATGACCGTGTGGGTCGGGGCCCTGACGCCTCCTCCAGGGTGGTCACAGGCTTGCCTTGAACTTTTCACGTCGCAAGCAGAGGCACACCGACACGCAAATCGCTGAGTGGACGATAGTTGCCAAAATGGGGAAAGGCGGGCCAACCGACAAGTGGGACTTGCTTCTAGCAGGGCGACAATCG
Organism: Symbiodinium necroappetens; assembly: GCA_905231915.1. Lineage (NCBI taxonomy): Eukaryota > Dinophyceae > Suessiales > Symbiodiniaceae > Symbiodinium > Symbiodinium necroappetens. Next base: position 38,292 of record CAJNJA010052252.1, read on the forward strand.
ATGTCCTATCATTCGCATCTGAGTGCAGCACGCTTTGCCTTGGCATTCAGCGCATTGTCACTTTGGATTTCTGCTGCGTGAGCAAGCATGATGGAATCCTGCACTTCATGCTGCCGGACAAGTGGCCTTCGGCTCCTCAGAGGGGCTTTGCGAGCTGAAGCTGCGGGTGGCCCCAGGACCTGTGAGAGGCGATACTAATGTCAATATATTGGTACTTAATACTAGGAATATTAATAGGAATATTCAGATTGATATTCATACTCACATTCATACCGATACTAATAGTGATATGAATATTAATATTAATTAATATTATGAGCACTGCTCTTGGCTGCTCTTGTTGTTATGCTAATGCATCACTGGTCATGGACATGGCTCCCTGCCAAGGCTCAGGACGGGGCTTACAGCCAAGGGCAGCCTTCGTGCAGGCAGCCATGCAGCGGGAAGGGCCATTGCGCGGCAGGCTCGGCGTGCCATGCCTGGCGACCTCATGGCCCCTTCAAGGCAGCTTTTAGAGTTCCCTCAAGTAATCTGCCTCCATGGTATTTGATGGAGCCTTCACTCCGGCAGGCACCGGACAGTGCTGGACTGTTTCAGAAGGAGGCTTTAAAGCAGAACTTGCGGTTTTCAACGATCATTACAGAGAGTCACAAAGGATAGGTCGGTGAATCCTGCTCGAAACGCTAACAGCCGATGTTTTTGTTTGGCTCAGTTCCCCTTAACAGAGATGTAAGCCGCAGAGCTAGAACCACGTTTAACTTCATCGTGCAATCCGTGCAGCGCCTGTGGTCTTGCCAGCACAGCCATGATCAGCGCATGTAAGACTCCATACCGGGGTATTGGAGCGGCACCGTGGATTCTGAGTACTGGCTTGGGCTGGAATGCGGAAGAAGGCTGGCGGAGTACCTGGCAGCTGGATCCCCTGCACACATAGACATGACTGCCACACTTCCCCAACTCGATTCCCAGCGCACGCAGCCAGGCAAACGTCAATGACTGCATAGTAGTCAGCGCCCTGGCAACTTTCAACTTTCAACATGCAAGCTCTAAAATGCCCTGAGCAGCTGGCACTGCCAGGTAAATGAGGATCTGCGGTCTGGTGCATATTCTAGGGCATAGGTCTTAGGCAAGGCTTGAGGTCAAGGGTATCAGGGTTAAGCCTAGGGTTTCGAGCTGTCGGTTCCATAAAACACGATGTCCGTGTAATACCTAAGTCACCTGTGACTCACCTGCAGAGCGCTAACAACGAGACGGCGGTTCGTAGTTGTGCATTTGCGGGCACATTGAGTCTTCATGCCAGCTTGCCCCTATAGAAACCCAGATGTCGGGGCCTTAGATGCCTTAGATATCACTTTGGGGGTCATGCCTGCTGGATGGGACGGCCCACGTCAAAGTCCAAGACCTGGGAGCCATTCCTGGCAGAGGCGCGGCTGTTTCCCCGCCTACAAAATCCTGCGAGATGCAGGTACACTCCGAAGCCTCCAAAGCTGCAGCCGGCCCTCCAACGTGTACAGGCACCTGGTGTTCAGTTGCACGCAACGGATTGCAGGTTTATCGGATGGGGGTGGCCGCACTCTATCTCGCACTTCCGTAGTACAGCAACTTCAGATGCACGCACACTGCTTCAAAGGCTGATCGAGTCTGGAACCCAAACACGTCGCCCGGGTTCACACTCACCGGCGCCCTGCCAGGTACTGGTCACTGGCAAACAATGTAAAAGGGATGAGGGTACAGCATTCAAAACAGCTAAAGCCCAATGCATCTATGGCTACTGGTATCTGCTACCTCAAGATCTGGAGGGGTCAGGACCAGCGCGGCAAGACCAAGATAAGCGACCCAGAATTCAGAATAGAGCTGCGGACAGAAGACGCGAAAGGCAGCATCACCAGATATGTATGCACAAAAATACATGCATGACATCATGCATGCATTCGTACATGCACACGTACACACACGCTTGCATGCCTACATGCCTACATATGCCTTCATGCATGCCTCCCTGCATGCATGCAGAAGTTCCAGAAAACAGATCTTCAACTTCTGGCTAAAGCCATCTTTCAATCAAAGGCAGAGCCCGTGAACACTTTACAGTCGCATTACTGATTGCACCAACAGCCTCGTGGATCCCGTACATTCACTGGTAGGCATCATACTTGGAAGCTTAAGCCAATCATGTCGAGGTCTTCCAGATCCTTTCAAAACAATTCCCGGATGCCATCGTCAGAAGCAAGCAAAGTGACTTCATGGATCGGAATGACTGTATCTCCGGATCTGTCCAAACGCATCCTTGCTTTGCCATTTTACAACCGAAATGCACGAAATTGCGACGGTGATCTCCTTCGATCTCAAAACGGAACATAATAAGCCCCACTCATTCCTGTATGTGCAAGTTGATGGCTTGCATTTCGATGTTGTGACGCAGTGGTTTGCTGAATGCTTGCATTCTTTTGCTGTGGACACATTTGACAGCTGGTGGAACTGTTGACAAGGAACTTTTCTCCATGCGGCAGACGGTCATGGCAGCAAACTGACTTTGGCTAGCCGTGCTCCTAGAAGGAGACTTCCTCTGTTACAACTTCCAACCGTGCCTTCGCTTGTGCGGCGGGACGTCGGCTTGTGTGGACCAGGAGGCAACCTGCTACAACTTGTGCAACACGAGCGCGTGCGTTCGCAGTTGACATGCAGCATGCAGAATGGTCATGATCATATGCATCTGTCGCAGGAAGGTTGCGCGCCTGAGCCTAATGCCACGAACCCCGTATCATCTGCAGTGACAGCTTCTGTTGAGGCCAAAGATAAGCATACACACGCGCGCACACACACACACACGCGCGCAAAAGGTACGAATAATGTGAAACAGGTCCAGGAAAGTGCTTGCAGAAACGCAGTGTACAACCAAGCCGGTCACACAATGAGTTACGGTTCCCCTAAGGAGTGCATTTCATGCCGTGGTTTGCCTTGGCCGTTTTCACTACCGAAGCTGCCTACTACACGTTCTTCACCAGCTCATGCAGCAGCCACTTTTCCCTGGCATTTCTGCTTGTGAACTGGCTTTGCAGTTCTCGCATCGATGCGCGCTGTGCAGGCTGATGTTGTCGCGCAAAGCTGTGGTTCAGACGGTGCCAAGCCGACGATGTGGAATCGAATGAACAAAGTTTGATAGCCTTTGTGGTCCCCCAGTCAGCATGTATCCTGGCGTCACGAACGTCTGCAAGCCACTCTCGACATTAGCAGCATGCGGCGTCTCATCAAGAGCGGCATAGCTGCTTCGGGAACGCGATGTCCTCCTGCTGAGCTTTCGAGAGAGGTAAACCTGAAGCGCACCCAACTGTCTCCAACCTGTGAAGGCTGCCAGTGCTGCCCATGCCGTACAACCACACAACTGCCATTGCCAGCGCCCAACGATCGCCAGATGCTCTGGGCAGTCCCTCCCCTCTGCTTCTGATTGTGTATCCTTGCACTCGATGCCCACGATCAAAGCTCCCAATGCCACCAGCACAACATAGGCGATCATCACTGTGACGGCCAAGGCTCTGCGACCGCAATTCTGAGCGGATGCTGCCAGAAGCGCGCAGAGGCAATGCCACGTGAGCGCCTGCGTGCCCAAGGGCCCAAGCAGGATAGAAGCCTCCACCGACCAGGGAGCTCCCTGCTGGGGCAAGGCGTCGATGTCGAAGAAGGAGATCAGGCTTCCCAGCCCCGAAACCACAAGGAAGCTGCCCAGGAGCGGGGCCAAGCAGGCCAAAAGGGGTCGTCTCCAGGTCACCAAGACCCAGGCGCCGAAGCTGGAGCCCGCACAGCACCAGGTCAGTGAGATCCCTGGCAGACTCTTGTCGATGGCCTCAGCCCCCGCCCCCACGCCGCAGTAGGCTGCCGCCGCAAAACCTGCGGCAGCACCAATGACGACCTGGGTTCCCTCGAAGCCACTGTGCACCGCCAACCCAGCAATCACTCCGGCCGCTAGCATCAGGGCAAGCCCCGATTGCAGGTTGGGAGCCAAATCATTTCGGTAGGTTTCGAAATGCGCCAGCCAGACAGCTGCTAGGGAAAAGCCGACGATTACTAAGTTTTCCCAAAGTCGTGGTCCATCCCACACGCAGACGCAGCCACATGCCAAGGCTCCAAGCGCAATTGCAGTCTGATAGGGACTCTCGCGCAGCCAGGTACCAAAGTTCTGCATGTATGTCCTCAAAGGCGATCTTGCTACTTGACTGCGGAGTCGCGCGAAGTCTTGGCACATGGACGGATCGATCGCATCAGGCGGCTCCGACGGTGTTGGCGGTGCCGCGGGCTCGGGCTGAAATGGTGCTTGAGTAACAGTCTGAAGACCAGGGAGGTCGAAGTTGCCTGCTTCCGGCCAGTTATAGGCCCAAGCCAAGTGGACCCCAGCGCAACTCAACCGGCGTATCATCTCATGTGCGAGGAAGAGGAGCCCATCTCTGGGCTGCACAGAAGTGAATCTAGGCTCGTGTTTGCTCGAGTCTGCCTGCGTGCGGAGCCATGTACTCTCCAAGCTAAAAATTGAGGAGAATTAGGCTTCTACAGCTTCAAAACATTCTAGTTGCGCCGGCATCTTGGCTCCAAGAAGAGGAGTCAGCGACGGGCCTTTGCCCTCGCTGTTGAACCATTCTTGTTTTGCTGGTCGGGGCACACATCACATATGTCATTTGCAACCTTTGGCATCGCGAGAGCAACACACGCCTCTGTCTGCGGAGGCTGCTTGAATCCGATCCGGAAGTGCTCGATCTGATCGCGGGCGAAGGCCTGCCCACGAAAGCCAAGGCCTTTTCAACTTCTGAGGACAAAATCCTGCTGCTGCTGCTGCACAGCCGTGCCCGAAAGAACGGCTTTCGAGCCTCGCCACAGGCTCCCACTAGAACACTGGCGCCCAAACACCTGTGGCAAAACCAAAGGACGTGCATGGACGACGCGATCTCACATCCACTGTGACAGGCAGTCTCCAGCACTTTTTGGCAGCTTGCACTTGATGCCAGTGTGGCAGCTCATAGCATCAGCCTGCCTTAGCAAAAGCAGTTCAAAGGTGCTCGGAGGACATGGAAACATCGAAGCGGTCTCCCAGCTGCTTCCCTCGCCAACAGGCCCTCTCGTGTGTGTGTGCTTCTCGCAAAGTCGCGGTGCGTCGAAAGATACAAGTAGCATGGATTTCGAGAAAAATCATAGCTTTCCAAATTCAGCACAGCTTCTCTTCGCCTCTGCTTCTCTGGCGGGGGCAGATCAAAGTCCACCAGCCAGGGACCTCAACAACCGAAGGGCACCTTCTCTGGAAGCAGACCGCCTCCCAGGCTAAACTTGCAGAGCGGCTCTCCGGCGGATGGGCTCCTTCCTCAGCGAAGCGAGGGGATGCATGCAGCATCATGCCCGTATACGTTCAGCGGAGCTTCGATCCGCCGTCGCATCCGGTCCTCGGAGATCTCCCGGAGCTCGGGATGACTCAGCGAGTCCCAGGCTGCCCACATGGCGAAGAGGTGCTGGACATCCTGATGGAGACAAGGGCGGGCCACTCCCAAAGTCCACTACGCCACTACTACGTTACTACGGCCACGGCTGGAGAAAATGGTCCACATCTTATAGGTCTCTCTGAACTGGCGGTGTTCAGATTAAGTCCTACTCCTCCTCCTCCCCCTCCGCAGAGCGGGGTGCTTTTGATGCTCTGTAGCAGCACCAGCAGCTTTGGCTACGAGTGGACCTTTTGCTTAGACGGAACCCTTCGAGTGGCAAAGTAGGGTGCCTCTGAGGCTCTATAGCTTTAAGTTACTAAGAGCTACGAGTCTACCGGAGCGGGGCGGCGCTCCCAAAGTGGCTAAGTGCCATGTAGACACAACAAATACAGTGTCCTGAGCGCAGTACCGCACCAGCAACTGGGGCAGTGGTCGAAGCTTCCAAACCTCACGAGGTATGGGCTTGTGTGTGTGTGTGTGTACTCTGGATGTCCATCTCACTTGCCAGAGCAATATTACTGCCCTGGTTACGGACCGAGCTTATGGGAGACCGATTGGTATACGATGGCTGCAGCGTGAGATCCCTCAGAGACTACTAGTGAGCTGTGACTCGAACAAGAGCGAACCACTTTCGCAATCCTTGTCCAGAGCACTCCCGCCTGGATGTTGCCACCTTTTTCAGGTGCGAACATACCAGCTCCGGCAGCTTTGATGCCTTTTGCCTCCTAGCAATACACTTCAGCAAGCACTTGCGATCTGAACAGATGGCCGGTGCATAGCCTGGTGCTCCTGGTAGGACAAAACTTGCCCAAGCCTTAATAAGAGCTGCTGACTGGAGTTGCATCGGCAAGACACATCTGCCCTTTTGCAAAGCTGCTGCTGGGCAGGCTCTGACCAACGAGAAAATCCTTCCGCAGCATATCCTGGCTTCCTAGCTTTGAGCTGGGCCGCGCTTTGGCCATTCCAGGAAGCTGACCTGACCGTTGGCCCGATTGATGGGTGAAGAGCACCTGGAGATCCAACCTAAGAGGACGCGGGCTGTATGATGTAAGCGGCAATTAGTGCCATTCTTCGTAGAGGCTATCTCATCTTGCAGGCAGTAGCAGAGCTTTAGATAAACCTTCGGCTGCTTCCTTAATTTATGTGTACGTGCAAATCTCTTTATGAGGCAGGTGGTGACGTGCTTCGGGAAGGAAGCAAGTTCATGCAAGTCGCACGTTGGTCAGCTGAACTCCATGCAGGTGGTGCAAGGCATCCGCATCACTGCGGCAGTCGTAGAAAAGCTTGACGACATCTACGCTCTCCAGCAATTCCTGCCCGTCATGCCACTGCGGTGCCGTCGATGAAAGCTGGACCATGGAATTCGTAAATGCACATGTTCGATTGTGGTGGGCCTTCAAGCCACTTCGGAAAGCCGCTCGACCCAAAGTGCTAATGTCAAAGAGGTAGACCTGTCGCATCCGCGTTGACACCTGCATCTTCGCCCAGGTTCAGTCGCTGAAACAGTGATAAAAAGGAGTTTTCCACAGGTTTCAAAATGGCTTGGTAACCCCGTGAGCCCGCCTGGATGATGCAGATCTCACCTGCTCTTCCCAAGTCAATGCCCTCCATGTCCAAGGCGATGGCATCCACCTTCCAAAACCGGAATTCAGCCTACGAGTGACGAAATCTGAGAGTCGGGGCCCCTCATCAAGAGGTAAATAGCTCTTGCAGAGCAATTTCCCAGCAACCAATGTCTACTTTCTAATCGCTTTCGTACAGATGAACCCAAATTATGCCATGCGGCTTGAAGCAAGACGTCACAAACGGAGCGGCAATCTTGGAGTTCGTCCTCAGCAGAAGGGTCCGAAGACGAAGAGAAGCAATTCTGAAATCGTTATTTAGGGACCAAGCATTCTATACAGCGAACCTCTGCAGCTGCAGCGTCTATCCAGCATGGCTCCTCGAGGTCTTCATCATCTACATCCTTCGAGCAGGCGCAGAGCCCGACCCTTCCGTGTCGAGCAGGTGTGTTACAAGGAGCTTGCAGGCGGTTGCAGCATCTGGGAGCCGATGCACTGAGCTACCTAGCTCACCCTAACTCTGTCCTCTTCCTCATCTTCCATCCACTCATTTTGTGCTTCCTCCCAGCCCTGTCCGTGTTCTTGTTGTTCTTGTTTTTGCGCCAGGTGCCAGTTCTCCTCTGTCCAAGTTTCATTGTGAACTTGCTCCTCCTGCCACTCCTCGCACTGCTCTTCGCACTCCTTCTCTTCCCAAGCCTCCTCTCCACCGCTGTCCTGGCGCAATTGCAGCTGCACACAAAACAGCTATCGTCTGAAGCCGTGCACTGCACCTCCATGTCCGGTCAAGAAGTTTCCATTGTCGTGCCACTAGAAAGTTCAAGTTGCGACACAAGTCGCTGCTGCCTGAGCTCTTACGTCAAACGCCGGCCATCAGACATATTTGCATTTCAAACTTGTCATGACCTGCAGATAAGACGCAACTGAGAGAGCAGATGTTGAGGGTCAGCAGCACATCTGCTCACTGCAGCCACAAGCATCATACTTCAAGTCCCTTTTGATAGACTATAAGCCCTGTCACGGTCCTCTGTCAGTGTGCAACAATCTTTGATCTCCCGCTTCCAGATGTTGACTAGGGCTGCGGTAGTACACATTGCTCACTTCAATCACGAGACTGAGCCGAAGGGGACACAGCAGCCGACATGCGTGCGTCTATGGCAGACTTCGAGTTAAAAAGCAACAGGGCGGAGAAATTCTTTAATGTGTGGCGATCTTTCCTAGAATGCTCCTCAGCCTACATGGCACCGCTGCCCCAGGCCTGCAAACCGTTGGGTAGAGACCCGGCTGGTCCACCGGCTTGCGGCGAGTGAAGCCCATCTGATCCCAAGCAGCTTTTTTCAATCAAGAAAGCACCGTGTCAATAGTCACAGTTACGGGGGCTGCTACATACTCTCCCTTGTGCACGGCTCTGGTCGCTAACATCGATCAGGGCTTGTCAAACTCCGAGCTGGACATCACTGGTCACCCCCGACATGGTTGCTCAAGACAGCTCAGGATCAATGCTATCGTCGAGATGATGGAGGCCGCGCTGGTGAATCTGCATTCTAGCTTCTCGATGCCGGTGGCACCAAACAGCGGGAAAGCTTGCAAAAATCGGGATCGCACCTATGCACTCACGCGAGTTTCTCTTCTGTGAAAAGAACGGAAGGTAGCAGTGAGGAGTGTGTTGGATACTGGCTTCGAGCATGTACCCGGAAAACCACGCTCAGCCGGGAAGTAGGGCTGTGAGTGGTTCGGGCGGGTCTGCTGGACTGTACATCCTGACTTTGGAGATGCGAGTGTGGAGGGGCCTTGCAAAAGAGACGCTGCATCGTGCATGCGACAACGGAAGGGCGAGCGAGTGAATCGGCATCCTTGTCGGATACTGAGGTTGCTGTCGCGAGGCCCTGCAACCCTGAACTCGGGGGGCACCATCAGTGATAGGTGGCCATGGTCATCAAGAGCGCTGCTAGGTCTATCTGAGTGCGTCGTCGACGGTGGGTAGCCGCCGCCACAGCAGGCTGCATGGTAAGTAGATCTGTCTTTGCTGCTGTGCCTTTGAGGCAGGGGTGGTGGAATAAAAGTCTTCATCCAGCCACATCCCTACTTCAGCTGGAAGGCAGTCTGGCTTTGATGCTCTGCTTGTAAACCCTGGTTCATGGCTTCACCCTGGGATAGGGTTCCAGGTTCACTGGTGTCTGCTGGAAAGAAACTGGGATATAGCTGTCAGAGAGCTACTTCTGCGAATGCTCACCAAGAACATCAGCTACACCTGCTGCCAAGGCTATATTATGCTATGCTGTTTCTTGCACTCTTTGGCTGAGCCCTTGGCAATGGGCAGTCCCTCGAATGTTGTCACAGCATCCTCAATGCGCACGGCAAAGTAGAGCCCGTTGTTTGTCATCCTGCGGCTCAATGCTCCGCATAAACGCAGGGATCATGAAGCTCGGCTCAAGGAAACAACGACAGAAAGCAGCTCTGGGAATTCGAGTCGGGCGAGGCTTTGCTTCCGTGCGCGCCTGACGGGTGTATTGCCAAAGACCAAACCTCAGGGACTCCAAAGGCTGCAGACAGCGACAACAGCTGCAAAAACCGGCAAAGACTCGGATCAGCCGGCTGGGTTCCCGGCAGTTGGTAGCAAGCTCCTGCGATGAGACCCACGCACACCACACCAGGTAGAAATGCCGAGTTTCTGGCAGAGTTCTCGTGATCTGCTGCTTCCAGGCCCGCTCTACTCCAAATGAACGATTTTCGACTGCGTCCTGCGGCTCACGGCGCATCGCCGTTCGACCACCATTGAGTATCAAGCAGTGATCCTTGCAGTGGACTGCTTCCTGCAAAGGTTCCTGCCCGCCGAAGTTGACCCCCCGCCTGTAGCCGCTCGGAGAAGAAAGTGAAACCCAGCCGCTGGCTGACGTGCGAAAGCCGGCCTGCCACGATCGTTTCTTGATCTACAGGCTCGCGCACTCGCGCTGCAGAAGTGAACCCAACGGAGTTATGTTGATATCTTGATCGACCGATTTGCCGGGAGAGCACATGACATCAAATGCCAAAAACACACCGAATTGCTGCGACTCATCTATGATGCATGGGCAGTCGCACAATAGCGCATACCCCCAACTCCCTCACGCCTAAGCTGGAGTCCAGGCTCAAAAGCTTCTGGCGAATCCGCTTAAACGTCTCTCGCGCAGCTTCAGTGACCTGGCCACGATTCCGAAGAAGAGAAACGCGGCTTCTAAGTTCACACCATCGGATTCTGTTGACTTCAGGAAGGCTTTTCGTGCCCAGAAACCCCACCAAAGGGCTTGAGTTTGGATCATGCTGAACTTCAAGGTCAGGGACTTTCCATGCCGGCAGGAAATCACAAATAACAGACGGAAACATGAAAAAACGACAGGGCAAGGTGCCTTTCAACCTCCCCTCCCCAGACTCTCCCACTTCATGCGGCCTCTTCCATCATCCGGCCATTGAGGGACACGAAAAGCCCTTCGCCAACAGACCTGAGTGACACCGCCGACAATGAGATGAGATGTGTCCCTTTCTAAGGCACATTAAGGTCTCCACCTCTGTACACCGAGCAAGTATCTGTCTGTGCCGACCTGCCAGCAGATCATCAGGTGGCATCCCAAGGCTCCAGACTACTCTTCTTAGAAATGCAGAGGCGTAGCTTCCAGCCCAAATAGCCGTTTAGCGACTCGGCCTAGTGGCCTAGCATGTATGGGCATCAGGACTATCACCAGGTCACCAAGGTCGAGCAGGCTCTTTAACTTTGAGCATAACCGCTGTCACCTGTATGTTCTTGAAAACCAATCCTAAACCCTAAAAATCCTAAACCCTTAAACCCTAAACAAATGAGCAATTGCTCTTGGGATGCCCGGTCCTATGAAGCCTTGCATACACTCCCCGCCTGGACGAGGCCAACGAGAAAAAAGTTGACGAACTGAGTCCTCGGGAGCACTCAGCTGCGGCACGCAGAATTCGCACATCACGATTAAGAGAATCGAAGCATTGATAGAAGGTGCTAAGGCCTGCTGTTTGCGTGTGCGCGCGTGCACAAGCCTGTACACAAGAGTTTCGGGACTCCTGCAGGAACAGCAAGCACGGAAAATGAAAACAGCTCACGTTACAGAACACCTGCATGTCGGGTCTTGCCACCGCAGTGCCGATCGAGAGCATTAGCTGGCACAAAGCAGCAGTTTCTTGATGCCTGGTTGCCGAACCAATGTCGCTACCAGTACCGCAGCACACTTAGGTCCAGACCCATTTTTCCGGCTGTTGGGCTGCAGCGACGTGACCTGCGCCGCAAGAAGGCCAAACCCTATGCCGAGGTCCTCTGTGGAATTCAATCGAGTCATGCATTCCGACACGTAGAGTGTAAAAATGTCTCAAAGGCCTCGGAGATATAATCAAGCTTCTTGATTTTGCACCTGTGAGTCGGCTGAATGCAAGGCGGATGCCTCCATCGACGGAGGACTACTAGGCTTCGCCGTTGCCGCCCATGTACATAGATCCAAACTATTGGCACCAAGGACTCTATGCTTAGCCTCCGGCATGCGGCAAAAGTCACGAAGGTTCTTTCTCGCAGACTTGGACACGGCCACCTGTCATGAAAACAGCATGACTTGGAGGCATCGTGCACGAAGGCTGTCTACACACGTTCTGGTATTCGAGCAGCGTCTTGCGAACCTACCACGAGCCTCGGGCACGCCCTTCAACATCATGCGGCAGTTCTGCCCAAGTGCCTGGCAGCCAAGGTTGTTAGCACGAATACATGTGACAGTGAAGCCGTCCAATGGAGAGGGCCTCGAATCGTGCAGACGAAAATCTAAAATTCCGACAGCCACTGCATGCTGCCCTGTTTGTCGGTATGCTTTTCCCCATTCTTTGCTCTTGCTGTTGCATAGGCCGAGGCATGAACACGACCAAGGAAGACTCTGGCTTCCACCATGTTCAGGGCACACCAGGATCCGATCAAGCACCCAGCTGCAGACTCTCCGCCAAGCACATACCGGCCAGGCACTGACGGCGGCGAGAAAAGTCACTACTTCTAGCATCGCAGCCTCGTCCCGGGGAAAGCCCGTCAATGCGGTAAAGCCTGGCTGTAGCAAGCCAGACTTGGCCCCACATCCTACGGAACGCTGGATATTCTGAGACACACTGACAACGACATCGCGTAAGAGTACTCGTACAAAACTCATACACACTGGACTACTCCTAACTGCAAGTCAGCCCAGCACAAACATCTCCAAGACATCACCCCCGGATCCTATGAGGCAACAGAAGCGGTGACGAGCCTTTGCTGGTACCCACAATGAGGCAATCGTGAATCTGCAAGTCCGCTATGAGAGCTGCTTCCTACAAGAGACGCCAGGCAAGGACAGCCTTCTCTGCATTGTCTTCTCACCTATGAGTACCTGCATGACAGCCCTAGCAGTTGCAGCTCTGGGCCGACACTGTCCTCTTCATCATCCAAGATGTACCCAGCCCGCCTGTAGCCTGAGGAAACCTGATCAGCTTCATATGCAAACAATTGCAAACAGTGAGCGCTTAAGGCTACCAGCATGCATAGGCCCAAGTCTCGGATGCAAGTGGATGTCGAGAGGCCTCAGCGTAGCTGACAGGGGGCTCGCTCGAGGACGTGGCTGCCTCAGCGCGCACTTTGCACACGTGTCCGTGATGCGCAGCCATCTGCTCGTGAGCGAGTCCCGCATGGCCAAACTGCTCTTGGGCACACGCATCTATGCGGTCTATCATGGCACCCACCTGGGTACAGGCCATGAGCGAGCTGTGAGCGAGTGCGGCACGTCTCCCTCATGCAGGTCACTGGTTTGAGGGCAGCACCCTTGCAGGGCGTGGCAGCGGAGCACATCACCCCGGAAGACCCATCTCAAGGTCCGAAGCATTTAAGGCCCCGATCCACAGGAGAGGACCATAGTGTTGACTCAGGTGTTAGCCTTTGCTGGCATACCAAGAGCATGGCAAGCATGGTGTTTATGACTTGAAGTAGCATTGTGAATGAATTGCAGCTGCTACATGCGACTGGCGGGACTGGGAGTGTTCCTGGCCAAACCGTTCGGGTTGCCGCTGGCAGGCTCCATGTGTGGCCAACTTGTTCCTTGACATGATCGAAGCGCAAAGACCAGGACAGCGATCCATTCAATCAGCCTTTACGAGCACGATGTTTGGTTCAGGCATTGAAGTGAAGCTTGCTCGACAGTACATGTCGGGTAGCACGTATACATCACAGCTGGAGTCGCTTGTCCAAAAGAGCGACGGAGAGTCCTCCTGCCTCTGGTCCTCCTCCTGCCTCATGGGCTGCCTCAGACCCTGTTTTCCACGCAAGGGGCGTTGACGCATCCAAGGCTTCGCCGAGCATTTAAATCAGGCATGCGCTTTTTGGCATGACTGCGCAGCAGCCTTGAACTTCATCTCCAGTGGAACCGGAACAACAGCAGCTTGAACGGCGTCTTCCGCACGGACGCTTTGCCGTCTCAGAGGTGGTGCAGATCTGCATCAGCAAAACCAAAGCAGGCACATGCAGGCACAGACTTGCATGGACTGTGGGTCAATAACACGATCTTGGCTCTGAAACATAGACCCTGAAAGCCTCAGTCGGTGTGCATGTTCGAGATTACGGTTACAAAATCTTTACTGGTGCATTTAGAAGCGCAGAGTCCTGCCTCCAAGAAGAGCTCATCCTTCGCGATCCTGACTGGACACAGAAGTCAGTAGAGAGCAAAACGGTGCCCTGGGAACTCTAATGCATCATGTCCGAAGAAGGGAGCATGAGGCCTCGTCCAACATGGCTAGCAGGGCCTGCGCAAACAAAAAACTACCGGCTGATAAAGCAGATACTAGTTTACTAGTTCTGTCTTGCTTCTTCACCCAGCTTGGTCAAAGCACCTCCATGGACGGAACTTCATCTGCTGCAGGGACTTCCTGTGTCAAGGTGTCCAGACTGCATTTGACGTGAGAAGGGCGAATCTGCAGGGTCCTGCTCGCTCTCCCGCAGTGTCGAGGATCCCGTCTGCGCCTGTGGAAACCGGTTGACACGCAGCGCAAGCTTGCGGCTCTGCACCAAACCATTGACCGAGACAGTCAGGAACATCAGTCATGCGGTACCTGTATGTGCAAGGTCTCCCAAGCGTGGTTTCTGAACTTTGTCCCTGATGCTTCAACCTGATGCTGCGCTTGATCTGCATGTGCGCAGACTTGTGCTGCTGCGGACTTTCCGCGAAGTATCGCTCCGTTGCCAACTTTTTTGCACGTTCCCTCGTAGCTGCAGGTGCATGGCACGGTCCGCAGGAGATGCTCACCAGATACACATACCTGCAGTCAACCTCATTAGGCACTCTCAGCGCATCTTGACTAAAGTCAACCAGATGTTGAAGCAACACTGCGCGACACTTTTCCATTGTTTGAGAAACTGAAGTGAATCTGTCCCGCTTGAGTGCTGCCCCTATGGTGTATGCTTCTAAAGGGCTTCCCAAACCCCAAAGCTTACTGACAGTGCCATTTTCAGTTGCTTCGTTCGTTGCGAAGAATTCCTTCAGAAGGACGCTACTTTGTTACTGTGATGACGTCACGAAGCTCATCAGGTGCCATGATCAAGACGGCAGAACGCAAAGTCAGGAGTGATCGGCACGACATGACGCGGCACCGCGCCTGCGCAGCTGCTGGCCTGATAGACCGAAACGTCTGGGAAGCTCCCATGACTGTGTAGCAATGCCCAGCAAAGGCCTGCAAATGCCCGAGCCCAGAAACTCAGATCCAGGCCCAGCACCGATCGCAGAAGTGAATCCTGCAAAATAACATCAAGCAATTTAATTCAGTTGCAAACCCCCTCACACGTAAAACTCTTTTCGTCGAACCTCCTCGGCGTCTGCGCGACGTCGGCTTCTCCTGCCAGGGTCTTCATGGAAGACGATTTCCCCCAGTCCGACTAAAAATTGTCAACGGCACCTGGATCGGCTGGGACGGCTCCGGTTCATTGATCGTTGACGGCTGCGGCTCCTGCAGTCGATAAATGGCTTTGACAAATTCTTGAGGACGACTCACATCTCCTCGCGGGCTGCATCTTCAGGAGGGTCTTCGCCCAGCATGGCAAGCAAGGCCTGAGACACAACACACCGGCAGCAGCGGCGCTCTGTCGCTGGGCAGTGCAGTATGCTGGGAGTGTTTTCGAGGCCTCCATGGATGGAATGTCTGGACTCTCCTGGCACAAAAAGCATCAGCATGCCATTGTTATGCAGCTGTTGGAGAGAATGAGTGAAAGCTAGAGTTGTGGTGCTTCAGGTCTAGCAGACATGCATCGTAAGCCATTGCACAACTGACACTACAGCACGTCACATTCGCTGAAGAGCAGAGACGTCCACAGCGCCCAGACGCATTCTAGCAGGCCAGGCTTTGGCCAAGGCCCACAAAGCTAACCAACAATATCATTCTGTAGCAATGATCCCTCGGATGAAGCCCTCACCGAGTCGAGGGAGATGTCGATCTCGCAACAGCTTTCAACTGAGCTGACACTTCTGGAAGATAGACTGAGCATGCCAACGTGCAAAGGTAGGGTCAATATGGCCATGAGTCTTTAAGTACCCCCGCTTTACGAGATACCGTCCGGTGCCCCTGGCAGAAAACCCATACCATGAGGTGCAAAAGGCTGGGCAGTTCCTCCGACTTCTCGCTCTGCAGGCGTGCAGCTTGCCGTGCCGGAGTAGGCAGCAGTTCCTGCGAGTAGTGGCAACCGCACCGATATGAACAGAAGCGTCGTGCAAAGATCTGGACTCATACTTTGGATGCTGATGCCTCCGCCGGTATGCCAGAGAAGTCCTGCTTCTTGACCTGCTCAGGCCTGTCGGTTTCGGGAGCCAAATTTGGACTGTGTCCGCTTCCCTTGCGTTCCCTGTCATGCTCGAGTTTGGCGTGGATGCTCGTGAGCGTCGCGCAATCGGCTTCACTGGTAACCTGTTTCAGCAGGGGGAAAGGCACCCCAAGAACGCAAGCAGGCCAGCAAAGAAGCATCGTTCGACAGGCAAAGGCCGAGGAAAGTGATCAAAGAAACAAGGCAGTTCAGCGGTCTGTTCTTCTCTGCCGGCATAACCAAAGCAGGAATGTCATGAAAGCATCAGCTGAGCCAGGACACCAATAAGTCAATAAGCCGAACATCAGCCCTAAAGTCGGTTTAGAGATCGGGGTGCACAGTCTCGTGTGCGCCAGGGAGATGCGAGCATCACGCAGACTCGCGCCACATTTGACAATCATACGCATCATTAGCTTCCTTTGTCGGGTGGCAGATAACATACATAGTGTAAGGGGCATCAAGGTCTCCATGTCGGGTGGAATGAGGCAGAAAAATCAGCGGACCAGCTTCGAGCGTTACGGAGCTGGCATCTCGAATCATCATTCGCAACGCCTGGCCACAGCCCCTCCTGCCTTCGACTAACTTCCTTCCATCCTTCCTTCCTGCATTCCAACACGCATAGGGCCAGGAGTATCTTCTTCATCGACAAAGAAGGGGAGCGGCCCTCCTCTGACACTGCCCGGAACCCCTCTCCCGGTCTGCACCTCGGCATTGCCGCCAGAGCAGGAGTGGAGGTTGGAGCTTCAAGCTCGGGCTCCGTCTTCGAGGCCACTGAGCTGAAGCCACCTCCGACAAGCACCGCCACCGCGGCCAACACAGCAGAGACCCGGTCGGTCCTCGACGTCGTCGCGGTGCGGCCTGAACACGCGAAGTAAGGCTTGACGAAACGGGACCACCCGCGAAGATGCAGAAAGCACAACCGGCACCTGCGTGGTCTTCTCCTGAAGAGCCTCTTTGTCCATCACCTGTTTTGAAATAGTTTTGCTTGCAGCATGCCGCACACAGCGATCCTTCTCTGCTAAAGTCAACCCAGGAATTCAGGCTCTGTGTAGCCTTCTTGGCTGACCCCTGCCCTACCGCAGCATGTGTCTTGATAGTGCTCGCAGCACCGCCGCCTCATCCAGCTTCTCTTGCTCCTGCTTCCT
>CAJNJA010052253.1:0-25218 GCA_905231915.1 Symbiodinium necroappetens
TGTACATAGATAAACATATATATATACACATAAATATAGATACATATAGATACATACAGATACATATAGATACATATAGGTACATATAGATATAACTATATGTATATGTAAATATTTATATACATTTTTAGATATACATACATAGATATACTTATATATATATACATATACAGTACATATATAAACATACATCAATATATACATGTATCAATGTATATATATACACCCGTATATACACACATATATATATATACATATATATATATACATAAATTTGCATATACGCCTATATACATATATGTGTATTTTTGCATATACATATGTATACAACTATACACATATACAAATATAATTATATAGATACATAGACTTATATATATATATACATATGTATATACACATATAAATTTACACTTATATGTATACATTTATATTTGTATACATACTTGTATACATGTCTACATATACATACACATATATATATATATACACATGTATATACATATACAGACGCATATACATACACATGCACTACACATACACATAGACATACACATACACATACACATACACATACATACATACATACCTTGTCCCCTCGTGAAGATCATAAGATATAAGACCATGCAGTTTGATACATTCTAACATAATACAGTAATATATGATACTGGGTGGTATATTATATGATAACAAACAATTATATTATGTTATATAATATAACACACTATAATATGATATATACATAAGTATATACATACATATATATATATACACATATATATACATCTATGTATATATGTGTATATATAATACAATAGAATATAATATCTATTAACATAATGGAGTATTATATCATATTATATTATATTATATTATATAAGAAAAGATTATATTATGTTTTATAATACAACAAAATAAATTATAACATATAGAATACTATATACATGAGTATACGTATATATATATATATTTATATATTATATTGTAATATAAAATGTAGTATAATATTATATATATATAATATTATATTATATTATGTTATATACTCAAATATAATATAATATAATGTATACACATAAGTATACATATATATATATACATACGTTTCTGTGTACTTGCAAGGTACATCTCCGCACCCTCCTCCAAGCAGACCACCAACCAACAAAAAAAAGAAAAAGGCCAAAAAAACAAAAAAGGCAAAAAAAAATCACCACCCCATACAGTACTTCAACCCCGTTTGGAAGGATACACCTTCAAGCTCATTGTGGAGTGCACGGGATGCGACAGCTGCAACCCTTGGTTGAATCAGAAAAAAAGCACTAAGCCCAGAGAATGACCGGCGGAAAAGCGGTGCATCTGGGGAGGCTTTGCCTAGTGGCAAGACATAAAGGTCCTACGTACATCGACGTACATATCTATATATATATATACATACATACATACATACATACATACATACGTGCACACACCCACCCACGCACACAAACAACAAAACGAAAGCACAGCAGGGTGCAAACTTGCCGAAGGCCAGTTCGGTCCCGCATCACACTTGGCGGCGAGTTGAGAAGACGCCACATGGCGTCAATCAGCTGGTCTACATGAGCGTTGCATTTCGGCAAGCTTGCATTGCTTCAGCTTGTGCCAGTCTCAAACATGCGTTCTGTCCGCAACTGCTGAAGCCTTCCGCACATAGTGGGTGGTTCGGAGTACAGCAGGGCACCTGGGGACCTGCTGACCAGTGTGAAGACATCCGAGTTGCCAAGCAATGTCATTGCCATGCCTAAGCACTTTCGATGACATGACTTGGAAGCGGTGCGCACATACACAAAAGTACAACTGACTGTAGTAGGATTTAGACCGTCACATCGCGTCTCGGCATGGCTTCTGCCACTGCATGTTGCCTAATTATTTCCTGCTCCACCATCCCCCACCCACCACCTCCCTCGTTGCGGCTGCACAAGCCTCGCCTCCCTGTAGCATGTGAATCCGCTCGAACATGAAACTCATGCCAACCGTGCAAGGCCTGACTGAAATGTGCGCTCTCTTTTTCCGTGCTCGGGTCCGGATCCCCATAATACGTAGCAGTACTTCTCATGACCCTGGCACGCAGCTTTTCCCTGGCGACGTTGAAGCAGCTCCCGCCGGCCGGCCTGGAACTACGTGCTTAGCTCTATGGGTAGACCTCAGAAAATTCTTTACAACCATCTCTGATGCGTAGCCCCACGAAACGCAAGAATGTGTGCCTGGATTCCCTGGCAGGTTACCCGTGGCCATCTCTTAGCGCAACAGTTGAGCCCTTCCCTGGTTGAATAGTTGAGCGGAGAATCCTGAAACCGGCTGTCTTCGAAGGGGATCCAAGCTGTGATTCCAGACTCAATGTAGCACAGGTCCATTTGGTCTAAGCTTCCGTTCGATAAGAAAAGTGTCAATCTCCTCGGAGCTCTCTCTGCCATGGATCACGAACGATCCGACTCTATCTAATAATCTCGGCCACCGTTGCTCAGATCAACGAGCTTGCACAGCAAATGATGCGAAGTGCTCGAGTGACATTTCTGTGTTCACGAGTCACCAGACCTAGAACCCGGCAAATCAGCGAGCCGTCAAGATGGAAAAAGACGACGCGTCTAATTCCAGAGTCAAGACACTCCGGACTCGCAGTGGATGGCAGCCACATGCTGCGGGGCAGTTATCCTCCGCCACAAGCCTGGAATGGGAAGGAAACGAGCTTTATCACATGAGATGGCAAAGTCAACGCATTCTGTGCGTCTATGCCGCCCAGGATATTCAGGTAGTGGGACTGCAGGCAACGCCGTCATGGGGCCATGCTGCCATGCTACTCGAACTTCATCGAACTTCCTTCCGCAGCCTACGCGTAGATAGTAATGACCGCGTCATGCTTCCAGGCCTCTAGTTGTCGCCACCCATCTGGGACCGCATTTGCTGGATCAAATTGGCCTGAAGCTCCTGCGATGTACTGTACAAGTGAGGCTTGTCACGAGCCGGCGTTTCGAGATCGGACCATTCTGGGATATTCCGCGATCGTGATGATCTGCTGGGTGAGCAGCGACGGGGACCGGAAGTTGCATCAGCTGGTGAGTTGAGCTGTGGAAGCTACAGCACGCCAGCAGCTTTCAGCATCTTTCGGCGGTTTTGATTCTTTTCGTTGGCTCAATTCAGCGGAAGCAGGTGCGCCCCGGGCTTCGGATACGATCAGGACGTGACTCATGCAGAAGGCCTTGCAGCTAGATCAGCTAGCACAAAGCCCCGTATCGCAACAGGACCTGCAACAGCAAAGCAAATGCAACGGACTTGTTGACAGCGAGCCGAACATTCACCAAGCAAAAGATCTCCTGGCGAATCCTCTGGGCACCCTCGTGCATTGCGCGTGCTGCGATCCTGCCAAAAACTGGCGCTTGATTGCATCTATCTCACTAGGGCAGCAGTTGCAAGATCCTGGAGAGCGACTTGCGCTGAGAGTCGATGCTTCATCTGACTTCTTCCAGGTGCAAGATGAGTGCCTGTGGCCGAGGTCCTGCCATTGACTCCCATGCCGCGCTGCGGCTTGAAGGATCCGGCGGGGATGTTCCGCGGATTCTTCCTGAAGCGAATTGGCATGAGCCATGCTTGATTGTGATTTCGCTTCCGCCGGCTCGTGCTAACTAAAGCCATTCCTTGATAGGATTCGTCTAGCAGTCTACTGCTTGCCCTCACTAAGGCACTTGCAGCATCTATTTCTCCGATGTAACTTCCTCGCCCCCAAGGTGCGCATGGATACAAGCCATCCTGCTGGATAACCATGCTGGACCCCTAGGAAAATGCTGTTTCACAGCATTGTCAACAATTGGCTTCAGCTTTCGGGATGCAGCCTTTGTAGCACTGGCCAACATGCACCGAAGACCCACAACTCCAGTTCAAAATGCATTGCACACCCAGCCGCATACATGACAAAGCCTGGACGCTCCAACTTCGTTTACCCTCCATCTGTGCGGGGCGGTGCTGCATACTGCATGGTGCCATGCTAAGTATAGTCGGTGCTTCGTGCACCGGTCCACACTGTAACCTGCAGAAGAGCTGACTGCTGAAAGGAAACACTCGCGCGTGTGACGACACTCCTAGTTGGACACCAAGGCAGTGACAACGAGCTTTACAAGATGAGCACCCAGATGGGAAATATGAACTCGGCCATAGAAATTAGGATTATTGGTTTTGATTACTGCCTGTTGGCGGTCACTGTACATCCAAGCCGAACTTGCACAATAAGCAAGAAAGAAGTGTCACCACTCTCGCATTCTCCATCGCA
The DNA here is from genome assembly GCA_905231915.1 of Symbiodinium necroappetens. Classification (NCBI taxonomy): domain Eukaryota; class Dinophyceae; order Suessiales; family Symbiodiniaceae; genus Symbiodinium; species Symbiodinium necroappetens. The sequence goes on from CAJNJA010052253.1 coordinate 4,301, forward strand.
TGAGTCGTTGTTGGTTCTGGAACGACTTAGAATGGCAGATTTTGTCAAATCGCACCCGACATGCCTTTGGTCAGTGTTTGCTGAAGCTCAAAGGAATACGTGTTGATTTCGCTATGGCAGTGATACACCAAAATAATTCGGTCGCACAGTTACCCATAGCGCAGAAACATCAGCAGTCTCTGCCGAATGTCCTTCTCGGGCTTGCTGACAAACTCCTGCAAACCTAGATTGTGCAGTGCCTGATTGAGTTTGGAATCATCGGCACTGTAGACCCAGCTAATGGTAAGGCCAACCAGCTGGCAGTAAGCCTCTCTTCCTTCGCTAATGTACTGCTTGACGCCATCGTGGAAGGTCTTCTTCTCTTTTTTACCCCAGTTCTGGTTGACGTGAAAGAACTTTTTCTTGCTGCGAACGGCTTCTTTCACTGAATCTTCCAAGTCCCGCGTGGCCATCCGCCGCTTGGCCTGAAGCTCATCTGCCTTTTTTAAGCGACTTTGGAACTCCTGCATGTCGGACGCACTGCTCTGCTGTATGGTTTTGTCAACGATCACATCGAGTGTTCGGGCAGCTGTTGGCTCTTGTCTGACCGTGGCACGGCAGACTGGACACAAAAAGTGTTTGTGGGCGAGCCACTGATCTATGCATTCCCGGCAAAACATGTGCCCGCACTCTATGGAGGCAGCATGGACAATCCAGTCTCGGCAAATGGAACACACAAGCTCAGACTGAAGCTCCTTCAGATTGACAGCGGGGACGCTAGCTTCCTTTGAAGGCTGTTGCGATTTTGCTTCCAGCTGCTTGAACTTGGCATCCAGCTCTGCGCGCCTGGTATCAAGATCCAGCCTCTCTTGTGCTACTCTTGCCATGTGATCCTTCATGAGCTTGCCCATTTCCTGTTGCAACATGTTGTCGCCCTCTGCATCTGCAAGGTCACCAAGCCCGGGTGCGTCGCACTGCTTTGCTTCTTGCCAAGCAGCACTAGTGGAAACATCCCCATCCTTGACAGTTGCGGTAGCTTGGCCCACAGCAACTGCATCTGCTTGGGGTTCCCGTTTCCTTTTGCCTGGTCTTTCTGGAATCTGACGATCTTTCTCCTCAAAAACATACTCGAAGACAGGTCGGTCGTTCAGCTTCCTGACACGAAAGGTCTCTCAATCTACTACTCGAGACAAGCGCTTGAGCTAGCTGTTAACGTGAACATCACAGCGACTGCCGTCTCAGAACTTCACATTATCTGCTGTCTCAAAACTTTAAACGACTACGGGTAACCACAAGCACGCACATCGACAGAACTCTACGTAGCTCTGGCATAAACCCTTCGACCGACATACCCCGCCGAGCCACGCAGAGTATTGTGTGTTTACAGAGTAGCGCCGGAACAGGAAAATGCGATGCTGAATTCCCCAAAACGATTGCTTTTTGTCTTGCCCGCCAAGGATGCCGTGGGATGGGCTTTGGAGGCATATCATGGCCCTGAACCGAAGCAAAGAAAATATTTTATAAGCATGACTTTCGCATTTCACATCTCAAACGGCCATTGTGCAATTCATGGACAGCCTTGCTTTGCGACTTGGAATACCTCACGTTCCGCACAAGTGCCACTTTGACCATGGCCAGGAAATGAATTTCTGGAAGCACATCTTTCTCGGCACGCGCGCTTGTGTGCCTTCAACGCCCTGCAGGTGCATTATACATTTCTTGTAACCCCGAAGTTTGTATCCACTACAGGGCTCGTCACGGCTCGTCCTGATCCTGCAACGACGGCCGACTTGCAGCTGACAGTGACACCAACACAGAAGAACTGGATTGTCCCTCGGCATCCTACACATGGAGCGACTGGGATCACTAGTCGATACCTCTCTGCCTAAGTGCTGTATTTTCAAGATGCAGGCTGCGTCCTGCCGAAACATATAGAGTCACCATGTCTCAGGAGCTTGGGCGCATTGAGTTTCACGTCGTTGACATGGATGCCGTTCAAGCTCTTCTCATCTGTCAGGACCCAAATGCCTGGTTGGCATCGCACTGGCAGTAGCAGCTCGCAGACAGCTGTGAATTTATTAGGTTTGTCCGATGTGCGGTGGATGGAGAAAGGGGAACCATTGCCGTATGCAGGCAAATCCCTAGTTCACGATAGTTTTAAACGGAGATATCGTGTAGAATGGGATTCCATGATGGAACGAGCCACTTGGCTCGGTTTCTCCGGTGACTATTCAAGAACTGGGAGTCTTTTGGCAGAACTGTGAGAACTGCGAAGTCTTAAAGGTTTGCCTTGAGGACAAGGCCCAGGGAAGAGGGGGTCTGAACAAGTAACGCAAACATGCATCAAACTTACTATGGTCCTTAAACTCACGTGCCTTCAGCATCCACTAGTCTAGCATGGCAGCGGCTGATCATCTGCGGAACTTCTGGGCAGTCCATGACCACCGCGCACATGTCTGGCTGTCGGCCAACCTTCATCTCCTTGCCCGGAAAGAGGTATATCACCTAGCTGTGCTTGGAGAGCCAGAGGCTAAGTTAGTATGGTTGCATTGGTTCTTGATGCTGCTATCTATGCTAACGGAGACATGCATCGCGCTGAATCCCAGCAAACTAACTCCGGGCCTGTGCTACCGGCTTCCAGGCCGAGGGAGCACACAAATGCAAAACCCGCGGAAACCTTCAAGGCCGCATGCAGCCGCACCCCCTCCCTCTCCCACCCCGCCGAGCAAATCTGTGATGTGACAAACCCTGCACGGCTCAAGAGTATGGGATGTGGCCGAGGAAAGGGCAGCATGTCCGAGCTAGATCCCGTAGTGGCGTCATCTTTTCGAGTGTGTCATCGGGTCAAGAATCGGATCATCACGATGACACAAGCAAGGCTCCAGGCTTTCGATTTCAATTTCGGTGCCCTCCCCAGTCTTGAAATCGGGCCGTTCTTAATGCAATGCAGATCTGTGCTCAAACCCTTCTGCTCCTGTGGGCTAAGCCGGGGAAGAATGTGAGGGCTGCTAGGTGGTAACAGCAAAGGCACGGAAGGAGAAGTGAAGCGGCCCTTGGGATGTCCACTTGCATCTTGCAGCCACGGCAAAGTGACGGAACTCGCGCACTGCTCACCTCCTGGCCAATGCTAGGGCCACGGAAGTAAGGGATCGGCTGAGGACAGTTTTGGAGTCGGCGGCCTGATGTCCTCGCTTCACAGGTCTCTTCCAGAAGATCTTTGCGCACTAGCCTTGCTGCAGCGCAGCCGTCTGCGGCGCCTTTGGCAGCCTGGGCGGAAGATCTCTGTCACTACGCAAGTGACAGAACCTTGCAAGGTCGCCCTCACGCAGGACTCACACTGCGCCGCTGCACTGTCAACGTCTCCAAGGCCTTGAAGCCTGCGGGCTGTGCTTCGGCGCTGGACACTGGTGCACGAGCCATCGCCGGCTTTGAGTCGTGCTGGTCCACACGTGAGTACTTCATGCTAGGTCCGAGGGTAGTTAATGACCCCGTCTACATTCTTTCATCTAGCATGCAAGGATACTCCAGCACACCTCTTCGTGGTCAAGCCTAGAAAAACTTGGCACACTAATGACAATGAGCAGGAGAACACTGCAGTCCCTGGCGAACACTGCAGGCTGCGGGCCTGGAGAAGCAAGCTCAGTACTGGGCCCAAAGGTCAAACTTCTGAAAATGCTGTGAGTTCTGTCTCGCTACGCTGGTCACACTGCGAGCGTTTTGTGCGAGGTCGTCCAAAAGGAAGTGTTTGTGGCAAAACAGGATTCCGGGCAAGTTCTTTTCGCGTAGGCGACGGACGTGCATGCTACGGCAAGAACTTCAATGTTCTGATTCTTTCCGGCCACAATGCGACACCGGCGGTCATCGATTACGCACTTGAGAACCCTCTTACTGCGCTATGAACAGGTCAATGCATGGAGTTGAAACAACACGGTGCTTTGCAAACTGATCCCTTCCGCAACGCTGCGGCTGGCATCGCCTGTACATGGGTTAATCCTCGCACTAAACTCAGTAGAGGAAACTCTAACTCTAGTATGTGTACTTGACATTGACATCTTGTAGCACTGGGTCCTGGAGAGTCGCAACATGTCGCAACGCAGCCGAGTGTCTTCTGCCTCGGATTTGGGTCCTCTGTGTCGCTGCTGCTTTCCTCACCTTACATGTAGACAGCCGGACACTTACCTTATTTAGAGTATACCATGCAGCTCAAGCACTTGACAGGCTGCATAAGCATTCAAAGAGCTGGCAACAGCTACTGTGGTACGATGGGTCTCCAGCACTTTCGGCCCGAACCTTCTTTTCCTATCCTTGCCTGGTTGGGTTGATCTTGGAACTGATCTTGCGTCTCTTCCCGAAACCTCGCTGCTGACGTTGCCCCGCATCTTCCTTCTTGTCTAGCCTCCGGCAATGAAGTCTGCCGCAATCCCTGGGGTCGTTGTTCTCGCTTTGTCGGCATCCTGTTGTTTTAAGGGTCCCGAAAGCACCGCAGTCCTGCGGCTTCGCTGAAAGCTGCATCCTAAAGACACTTCGCCTTGGGCTGAGGAAGTCTGCAGGAAAGGGCAGCACCTGCAGAAGAGCAAATTTGCGACATGTAAACTCGCTCGCTGGCACGGCCAGTTAAGCATTTCCTGCGGCATGCAGCATGATGCGAACGGATGTTCCATTTTGTGGCGCTGAGATCCTCAATATGAAATGGTGCAGCACCTTGATTGGGGCGATGGTGGGTTTGGAATTTAATGGTTTTGGCTTGGCTTGGCGAGTGCCTCGTTGCAAAGCGAGCCGGGGTCGCACTTCCTCGATTGGCTTGGCTGTGGCAACACCCATAGTCTGCGAGGATGGGTTAGACAGGGTGAGGGTTCGCTTTTGCGGCATTGCATTGCAGCTAGTCGACATAGTCTTTCCCCAGCCACGATCTTTTTCCTTGGCCCATGACATGTTATTCCTTCGAAAAGCCGGTCTTTAAGCATCCATGGCAACTCTCTGCAAAGCCAGCGGCACAACGATCATCACTGTCGCAGATGGCTTCACTGCATCAGCCAGCACCTTCCAAAGCTCTTTGTAATACCTGAAAAAGTTGAGCGGCATCAGCGAACACAAATGTGCATGCGGTGTATTCCATGACTGTCGGCCTGTGCTGCTTGTCCTCATCCCACTTGGCCAAGACCTCGCAAAGCTTGGACTCCGCAGCCTTGTCCAGTCGGTACCTTCCATGCGCACCTAAGCACCCAAGAAACTTTCTTGTGTCGGCTGCAGTCGTGCCTCTTGACAAGTTTTTTCATCCTTGGGTCCTGGAGCGGTGGGACATGGTGGAACCGTTGCATCCAGCGGACATCTGAAACTTTAGCGGCACAGCATGTGCAGGTAAGACGGTGTTTCAGCGTGAGCGACATCATTTACCCAGCACTTCCGACAACTACAGAAATACACTCGGACTCTACAGTAACGTTGTTCCGCATCGTCGGCATTTACGCCTCGTCGTGCTCCTAGCCTCTTACGCCGTTCCGGCCTGGGCTTTCATTACATCGCAGCTTCGAACGAACCGCTTCACACTGAGACCACCACATGATGACTCTAGCCGAATTGTATGTAAATAGCATTGAAGTCTGTTAAGAAGCCACAAACCCTCCCCCAACAATATCTAACATGCAGGCGATCAAAACAGCTGTGCAGCTTCTCGCCAGACAGGCAAGATTCGGCGACATTCGGCGTCTACAACGTGCACTCAACACGACTCTGCATATTCTGCATTGCCAGAGTGCTGCACGCTCCGAAGGTCTTCGCGGAACACTAGTAAAACTCACATTCTTGGAACAAGCTGTTGTCAGCTCATCTATGCTACGCACATGGATCACTATTTGAGTCTTCAGGGATCGTGGGACGTAGTTACCAGGTTTGAAGTAGTGTAGACTCTAGGCACCGCAACTCAACTTACTATCCCTACAAACTTCACTAGTTGATTAATACTTAAAGCTCTATAACCCACTTGCAAAAGCCCCTGATTCTTCTCAAGTTGACATTCTGCCAGTGATAGGCGGCCAGTAACAACTGGACAGTTCTACATTGGATTCTGCATTTACACACTACGTATGTAAAACGTGCTTTTGACATCTGCGACCCGCACGAATAGTGAGCACCAACATACCCCCAAAACAGCCCGCGGGAATTGGCAAGATTCAGAGTTTGCAATGGTCAGCCTGCATTCTTCGGGGATGATTGCCACACAAACAAAGAGTTGTGGGGAGGGAATGAAGAGAGGAGGGAAGAGAGAGAGAGGGGCGACGGTGAGAGCACAGGGCGGAGGGGGGAGAGGAGGAGAAAATAATTTTGGTTGAATACTAAGCAGTTAAGCTGACATTTGTTGATAATCAGAACTGAGTTGAGGCTGGGCACGATGGAAACATGCAATATGCTGTATTGTGTTTGTGTGTACACCCTGATTCTAACAAGTTTTGTTTTAACCTGTTTTTCATTTTTTTGAAAATTGTTTTCGGCTGGTTGTTCTCGCTTTCGTGCCTCCCGGTATCCCAGTATTTGTGCCAATGCGGTCTTTGTGTCCCATTATTTACACAGGATGCTTGCTTCACAAGTCTGTGGTGCGGAGAATGCTTCTCGTCGAGGGGTGTGGGCGCTGGAGGCGTGGCTCATTGTAAATAAAACCATACGCGCCACCCTTTCTTGTGGAAAAAAACGTGGAAAACCTCGAATCTCAGCAGTGCTTCGGGAAAAACGATTTTAGGGTCATCCTTTGGATTCCGCGAGCAAAGCGGGCAAACATAAATCCGGTATTCACGAATCGCACCAGCAATGACATGTATGCGTATATATATATATACATATATATATATATGTTATACACTCTATTATAAAAACTAATATATACATATATATATATTATGCTGTTATATGCTATTATATATATTTATGTCTATATATGGTACCCCCACCTCTACCCAGGCCGTGTCCTGTTCAAGTCAGCCGCCTTGTCCCTAATATGTGTTCCTGTTCCTCGTTCGTTTTTTGTCTTCGGGAAAGCAAGTTTTTGCTTACTATACTTCTGGCTCCCGGGCTTCTGATTTAGGCTCCACTGTGTTCCGAATTCATAGGAACTGTTGGAAATAGGTAAGACCACTCTTTTCCATGATCTACCACGGAAAATGTTGGTTTTACCGCCTTCCCGAAACTATGGCTCCGGGCTCCCGGGGTTTCTCCAAATTCATGAAAATTGCTGGAAATGTCGGCAAAACCAACATTTTCCATGATTTGTCGGTGGGGAATCATGGAAAATGTTGGTTTTACCAGCAATTACCATGATTCCCGAAACCATGGCTCCAGCTCCCGAGGTTTCCCGTGCAATGTTTTTTATCAAAGTGTGCTTCAGTTGGCCTGCTTCGCCACACCCCCGCAGTTTTGTCACACGCGCTCACTACTGTATGTCGGCTCCTCGCGACCACCGGCATCGTTGACGAAACGTTTTGCCTATTCCTATGCCATTGCTTGTTTCTTTCTGCACGCTAATGCCCTCGCAACCTTCTCTTTCCGATTTCCTTCGTGCTTGCTCATGATGCGCTCAAGCAAACATACAGGTTGCTTTCGGCACGACACAACATCCATAATTCATGGTTGACGCATGTTTGCGAAATGCCCGACCCCTCGGCCCTCTTACGCAGATCATCAGCACAAAAACGAAAACCTAGGTACCGGAGGGGGGGGGGTAGCATATACGCACATATATATATACATATATTTATATTATTTATATTTATGTTATATATATATATACATACATATATTTATTTAGATATTTATTTATATTTGTTCATTTATCTATATTTCGATTCACTTACTTATTTATCTATATTTATGTGTGTGTATATATATATGTACATATGTACTGTCGCTAACAAAAACATGTGTTCATACTTTATACTACATACAAGGACTATATGCTATATGCTAGTAATTATGTATGTACTATGCACTATACACGATTTTCTATATACTGTATACTATGCACTGTACATTATATGATAGATATTACTTACTATATATTATCTATTGTCTACTATCTATTCTCTCCTACTTTCTTTTCACTATATAGTACTGTATAATGTATATACTGTATATAGTATATACAGTATATACAGTATACTGTTCATATACGATGGAATATAAACTATTTCAGTAAATAGTATATGGTATATAATAACGTGCGCTATACACGGTATTTCAGTACAAAGTCTATAATACACATGGATATACTACATGCTACTAAGTACTATCTATATATATATATATACATACATACATACACATTATATGTGTGTATGTATTTTTGCCGGCCCTATGCAAAGTTGCACTGTGAGTAGGGCAATAAAAAAAGTGACTCGCTTGTTCAGGACAGGACGGTTCACTGCCACCCTGTGAAGTTGCAAAAAAGCGTAGGGAATAGTAAAGTAAGGTGCTCGGTAGGGAGGGCCTGAGGAGTCTGTGAGAGCCAGTGCCACGCCAATTCGGTGCACTGCTCCGCCCAGTCTACTCTGGGAAGGCCTTATCCATGACTTTACAGTACCACCCCTGTAAACAACGCTTTCGTAAAAACACGGTTCCTTTCCAGGTTGCTTGGGGTTGCTCCCAAATGCATGGCCAAACAACTTTAACTGTGCCCGGTGGATGACTGTGAGTGGCTTCCAGCCTGTCGAGGTGTGCTGCTGTGAGCGCCGCTGATTCCATCCCATAAGACAGCATCGGGACAAACACCGCGTTGTATGTGGCCAATCTGGTAATGACTTCGGTCTTGCTCGGGGAGTCAGACCATAGCATGACACCCAAGTACTTGGCCTGTGTGGCTGTTTTCATCCCTTCACCCGTGAGGAACTGGATGTGATTGGAGGCAGTGGTCGAGCGGAGCAATACCGATTTTTCGAGTTCAGGGAAAGACTGCCTTGCGCTACCGCCTCCTGCAGCATGTGCAGAATCTGTTGTCCCCGCTCCGCTGCGCCTATAAAGATGGCGGTGTCGTCGGCGTAGGCCAAGTCGTAAAGGCTGGTTCTGGCTGTATAGCCACGGCAGGAACTTACCATCCTTTTTGTAGGCCTCGTCCACAGCCTTCAGCCTCTTCTGCAAAATCCGAGCGAAGCGTTTGTATGTCGTGCTCAACAATGAAATGGGCCGGTAGTTATTTGGATCAGCCATCGTCCCCTTCTTGCATCTCGGCAACGATAGCTTCCGACCAGACCTGTGGGACAACACCTGTGCGAAGGGCCGGCTGTGAACCATTGAAGAGCCTCCGACGGATGTTGTCTGGTCCTAGAGAACTGTTGGCCGCCATCCCCTTACGTAGGTAAGCTGCACCGCCCCTCTTCAGTGAAGGGCTCCATGCTCACTGAGTGGTCAAATGCTGGGCGAAGGTGTCTGCCTGCTTGCTGCAGCCTGTGGACATGCCGTCGGGTCCTGTGAGGGTGACCGTGCGCGGCTTGTAGTCCGAGTGGATGCGTTTGATCCAGCGCCACTTGTTGCGGGCATCCACCGTGGCCTCGCTCTCCGGCAACCGGTCTTTAAGCCACTTTTGCTTGTCGAGCCGCGTCTGTGAGCGTATGGTTTTGCGTCGCCGCAGCTCTTCCTCCTTGTCATGCTTCTTACGGGCCAGTGAGCGCTGCTCAATCAGTTGACATGTCTGATTGGAGGCCCAGGAGTGTTTGAGCTGCTCCTGTGTGGGGGATGCTGTGGTCCATCGCCCTCAACATTGCATTCTGCAATCTGTCCCACTGGGCGTCGATGTCTTGCTGGCGGTTGCTGGGCTGTGAGGAGTCAGTCGTTGTGTCGTGGAGCTGGGTTGGCCAATGGCCTCTGAGGTGGCCTGCGACGGGTGGGTTTGGAATTTTTCGTTGAAGTCCCGCTTTTGCTCCGCCTCCGGTCGCCTGATGGGCTTCCTGGCTGACGGCGTGGTCCAGCTGAACCAGATCTCCATTGGGCCTCTGATGGGTGACCCTGTTTTGGGTGGCCTTCTGCATCCAGGTCTGTCATGGGTGACACTCCGCGCAAAAAAGGTTGGAGAGCTGGTCTTGTTCGTCGGCCTGCGAGGCAAGCTGTTCAGCTCGACACCAAACAGGGCATGTCGGCCCACGCCGCCCGTGTTCGCGGCCAGCTCATCGAGCAGCTGGGCGTTAAAATCCCCCAGCCAGAAGAAGCGGCTCACTTCTGGGGTGGCTGAGAAGTAGCTCGCGCAGGTCTGCCCAAAACTTGTCATGTATCTCCTGCTCCCTTTGGTTGTGTGGAGCGTACACCCCACCTAAACTGTGAGCGGGGCCTCGGCCGTATCTATCTTGAATGTGAGGAATCGACCGTTGATGGCCACGATGTCCAGGAAGCACGGTGTAGGGCGAGGGGAAGTGATCAACGAGACCCCTGTGAATGGTCCTGTAGGCTGACCATTGGCATCGAGGATGTCGTCTGCACTGTGTGTGACCGAGTACACATCGCTCATAAAACGGCCCTGTTGCTTGCTGTGGATCCAATTTTTTCCAGCGGGCAGGGCACAGCCGTCTGTTGCCCGTCAGCACCGACTGCTTTCAAACTTCGCGGGATTATAGTTATGCCAGTCATGCATGCCTATTAGAGCGGGGCTTCTGGATGACAGATCTCCATCTCTCGCGGTTCTGGGAAAAAAAGCTGCACCTTACGGTACAAGGAGTGTTGTCTATTCTCATGAGAGATGTGGTTCCACGTGCCCGATAAAATCTACTGGGTTGTAGGAATGGAGAAAAACTCATTATTGATATCTGAGTTTGAGGGCGGCGCATCTGATGACATAAAGTCAATGCCCTGAATGACTCTGCCCAACCCGGGCGAGGGCGACCTGGCCTATTCGGAGAGGGGACATGTCTACACGCGTGAGGGCCCATAAAGGTAGCTTGGTACATCTTGGTACTCAAGAGTGTAAGGTGGCCAATCAATTGGAGTTTTCGCTGCTATTTTGCTGGGAGGGCGTGGGAGCGCGACCCTTTGAAAAGGTGCGGCCTGCTAGAAATTCGTTCGAGCAATCTGCAGTGGATTTGTAGATGGATCGAGGACCCGATGGTAAAAGGATGACTGTATTTTAAGCACAAGGCGGAAGGACATAAAGTGTGGTAGTGTAGTGTATTCATTTTCTGAATCTGCAGTGGGGATAGAAGTGAGCTGTCCATAGCGTAAGTAAGGATGGAAATAGCTATAGACCTAAAACCGTAAGTTTCCAGGAAGGAGGAAGAGCGGAGTAATTTTGAGGCCGCAACTGCTTGCGAAATTCTGTAGTTCAAGTTTTTGCGGTTCGATGAAAGCGATCCAACTATACGCCAAGTTACTTAACTCCTCAAATAATGGGACAAGTACACAATCGTGGTTGTGTCCGGAACCAAAACGACAGTCGCAGGGCCGGGAGGAGGAAGGGGAGTAGTACATCCTGCGAATCGAATGCAGGTGTAAATATTCACATTATGTTCACATTCATCTTGGTTGAGGGTAAGGCCTCTGGCCTGGCCGTGAATTAAATGAAAGAGCCTAATTGAGCTGCGGCGCCGAGCAGGAAAGGAGAACCGTGTCGTTTGCATATTCCAGGCCCAAGAGGGGGGAGGTAACGTGCAATACACCGGAGATTTCACCATATAGGTCCTGGTAACGACATCATAGAAGAGGTGTGCGTGAGGACGTGGCCGAAAAGATATGGCGATAACGGGCACCCTTGACGGAGGCCCTTGGTCTGAGTTTGTCGGAGAGATTTTCGTGAGGAATCACGAACGACGAAGGCGGGGTTATTGTATAGAGCCATAAAGACCTGGCTGGTCTGCACAGGAATTCCAGCATGTTCCATGGCTGCATGTGTGGCGGTAAATGTAACGCAGTCAAAAGCCTTAGACCAATCCAAACAACCGCATGGAATTTGGTCTTTTGTCATTCAAAGACTTCTAACAGGCGTCGCATAGCAGGGATGGGCTGGTTATAGTAGAGCGGCTTTTGCGGAAGCCGTATTGTGTAGAGCGGATACGGGAGTTGACATGAGATTCAAGGCGAGATTGGAGCATGGAGGCGAAAATTTGACACGAGACATTAGTGAGAGAGATACAGCAGTAATTTGAAAGAGAACGCGTATCCTTTTGATGATTCTCAGCCAGCATAAACAGTACAACTACTTCGAAAAAGAGCCAGGAGTCCGGAATGGAGCAGCAAGGTTAACACTGATTGTAGCGATCCAGGAGATATAGCTCAAGGACGAAAGGAGGCATGCTTGTAGATTTCACCGGGAATATCGTTGGGACCTGGTGCCTGTCGATGCTTAAGCTTGTGCAAGGCGTTGTCCAAATCCTGCATTGCCAAAAGCGAAATTATCGCTGGGAGCTCGGATTGTGGGGGTCTGTGACAGGGACAGGCGGGTCCTGCGAGCAGTGTCAAGCGTTTGTGGGGACATATTCTGCAAAAGATTTTACGCATTGAGAAGAGGAGACAAGCTTATCGTTTGCATTACGCAGACCCTGGGAGCGAGGTTTGAAACCTGCGGGGACGTGACGCGAGTGGGACCACTGCTGAACAGAGCTACCTTGAACATCAGAAAAGAGATGTTGTGCTATATCTTTTCTTATCCTTGCGTGCAGCCTTCTCAATTTGTTGGCGGCAGGGGCGAACAATTCCTTTGCATTGCGGTGAGCTTGCAGGCACCGCCGAACGCGCACATTGCCACCTGCTGAACACACATGCGGACACACAGGCTTCATGAGATTCCCAAAAAGGGTTTGCCACAGCGAAAGGTGCTTCAAGTGACATATCAAGTAGATGCGGCAATACAGGTGACCCTGCTGTGGGCAATCAACGGCAAAGGAACCCGGGGCACACTTGGCACCGGCACGGGCATGAGCCGTAAGGCGACCCATACGCCATGCCACAGAACAACTCGATCAGGACGGGGTAGGGCTGCGACTCCTGGTCGAACGAAGCAGCACGCAAGTGCTGGGTCAAGGATTGCGGAAACGTTTGACAGTAAAACTCGCTAACAGTTGCCGGTCACCGATCCAGGGCATGGTGCAGTGCCAAGCAAGGCTCCAAAGCCTCCAAGTGCGAAGCGAAATAAACCTAGCTTTTACCCTCTTTCGCTTGAGTCAACCGGGCTGTGGTCACGTACCCACTATACACTATACAAGGTACACACTACACTACAGAGAACACAAGTAAGGCTTGAGATTTTCTAGCACCCTCCTTGTAGTATGTAGCTTGTCGCTCCCCTGTCGCACACTGGGCTCAAATGCGTCACTTAGTCTTGCTTTTAAAGCAATACCTGCAAAACGTGAACCCCTTGATGTCATCGGCTCTGAACAGTCCTTGACACCCAGGGTCTGTGTGGACTTTGCGTCCCTTCCGGTTCACAAAGAGCTTTCCGTGCGGGCGAGAAGTGTCATGTAAACAGTCTCACCTCTTGGTTTCCAAATGGATACACTTACAGAGGCAAAAGATCACTCCAGCCACCATTGTGATGATGTTCAACGTGAAACCGATCATGATGTAGGGCATCCACGAAGCGACGGTATCACCCGCTCCATAAGGGATAATTAAGATCCATTAGGTATCTCCCTCAGAGGCCGGTGTCTAGACGAACTGCTTTGTGCTGAGCCTGGTGCACTGCTGCGGCTGCCACTTCTTCCAGCTTGCTAGTGCACCGATTGCATCGTGTTCTTTGAGACATGCTTGTCCAGCCGTTGCTTGTCCAGGGTGGATGGACCTGGCATCTCCCTTCCTTCTTCCGCTTCGGGCCCTGTGGCCAAATGTTTGTCAAAGCTTTCGATGAGTTCTCCGTTCCAAAAGGTCTTCTGTACTATGACTCTCTTTTCTCTCACCAGTTCTTGGATGTACCAGTGTCCTAGATCTATGTGCCTCATCTTCCCAACTCCAAGTCTCCTGGCAACTTGGATTGCTGCACTGCCGTCGCAAAACAGCCGTGGCACATCTATTGACATGCCAAAGTCTTCAACACCAAGGCTCCGCACAAACACCTGGTCCTGAGCAGACTGCGTTAGGGCTCGGACTTCTGCTTCGCCTGAGCTCGTTGCTGGCGTCCCCTGCTGGTTCGCGCCGAGGTCTCCACGACACTCCTCTCCTAGGACTATCACCTGGTCACTGGTGCTTTTCCTGTCCTCCTTGTCTCCTGCCCAGTCGCTGTCGCAGAACCCCTGAAGAGGAATCCAGCGACCGAATCAACCGGCTCGTTGAGCTTGGTCACGTGTCCAACCTGCATTGTTCCCCGAAGGTACCTCCCGAGCACCTTCAGGTTTTGCATGTCGCACTCACGCGGGTCTCTGATCCGCGTTGCCAGCTCCTTGCAGGCAAACTCGATGTCTGGCCTGTCCTGCGATAGGTAGGTGGCGCTACCTACGCAGCAAGATCTCTTTAGCTTTGTTGTGGAGGGGTTTGTTGTCGCTCAAATTGAGCTTCTTTCCTGGCACTGGACTAGGCTTGGCATCCTCAAGTCCTAGCATCCTAAGGATGTCATTTGCAGGCTTCTCGTTTGGCAGTGTTACCACAGCATTCTCAACAAGGATTTGCTTCCCACCAAGGAACTCAGAGGTCACTCCAGGTCTCCCATCTTCATCCACATTTTGGAAGCTGCACCTGTAGCAGGTCCTGTAGCAACTCAGCTGGTCCGCACACATCGAAATCATCGATATGATGGACCAAACAATACCTGTACAAGTGCATCTAAACACACAGGCATCAAGCTTTCTACGCTTGAAGCAGTACTTGTCCTTCGGTAGTTCCTTCGTGAGGATCTCTTCCTGCTGACTGCCTATCATATAAGTTTCAGGCCACTTGCCATAGGATTTCTTCCTTTGGCACTCCACGCATTTGCTCTTGGATCTCGGGACTGGCTTTCACAAACCATTCGTCATACTCTTCAAGCCACTCTTTTGGCGGTCACATGAGCACTGGCTGCCCACGAGCGTCCCCGCCATCTCTGGCTATCAGGAATGCCGAGCTGAGGTCGGCCTTCACCCGAGGCATCTTTGTCACCAGAGAGTAAACTTCCAAAAGCTTGCGCGAGGTCACGTGCGGCGTTGGACAAAAGTTCGAAGGGTACTCCGAACTGTGCTTCTCGTTCGCCTCCTGCTTCTTTTTGAAGTCTTGGCACGTGAGTCTTGACTTCGCCACTCCTTCTGTCACCTTGTCAACCCACTTGTGACCGAAAACGGTCAAGTCTTTTGACAACTGGCGCCGGTTCCTTGGCGTGAAAGCTCCGTAGACCTCGTTGAGCTTTCTCAGCTCTTCCTTTCTTGCTCTCTTGAACTCTCTCTCGTCCATTTGCACGGTGTTCAGGTAGTCCATGATATTGCTAACCATGCTGGAGTTGAACAGTCCCTCGTTTTGCTTCAACCACTTCTTGTAGGACTCGTAGCCTCCCTGTCCAATCCAACTGCTCGCCCCGTTCCACGCACCATCGTTGCTGATGCAGGAGCAGAGATCATATCCTGCGCCATGTCTCCGGGAATTGAAGGCGAATAGAGACTGACATCCTGACTGCCTGTTCCCATGCTGGCATCAGGCGTCGCGATATTGAGGCGCTGGTCCACCTGAACGTCCAGCGGTGTCACCCGCGGGCTTCTGGGCCACTGCAGATTCCACCCTGGTGCTCTGGCTCTCTGGCTCACTCGCCGTTGTTCTCTCTCCTCTCTTCTCTAGCGCTGGTGCTGCCGGCATCGGCACAAACACAACCTCTTTCTCCACACTCGACCCAAAGTCGTAGGTCTCGGCCGCCTCCAACTCTCGAACTGCAATGGCCTTGTTCTCGGATTTCTCCTGCTGCGCCCTGCTCGTGGCAATTCCCAAGTACCTGTTCCACGGCACCCCTCTGGCCTTTTCCAACACTTCGCTGCTGTACTGGGAACTCTCTGGCAATCTTCGCACTGTTCTGCAGGTCTGCACCCCTGCCTCCGTGAGCAAGAGGTGCTCGTACGAGCACAGCGTTCTTTCCTATACGTACACTCCCTAAAGGTCATCATCTCCCCTAGATAGTCATATCCGTTTACGATTCTAAAGCGGTTGTTTTCGAGTGGTTGGTGTGGAATCTTGCCAGCGTCCATGCACTGTGGCGTACAATCCACAGAAACAAAACACTGTCGCAACCGATCTTCATCTTGTACTTCTCAGAAACCTCCGCAAGCCAAGTGCGCACCTTTCCCGCGATGAGACCATTGACTATCTCCCCATCCGCGGTGATCTCCGCAGGGTTATGGTGTCACAGTGTCACCCATGCCTGCCTTCACCTTCTCGTAGATCTTGTTCAAGGCGCTTTCCTGGTCAAAACGAATGACCACCTGGTCCCACTTGAGGTCCTTGATTCAACTCATCATGGCCTTGCTCTTGCAGTCCACCCTGGCCTTGGATGGCAAAACCAATGCTAACGAGTATTGGTTTTCTTTGCAGATCGCCGTCAACACCGTCACCAAACCAGCCTTCTTCTTTTCACTGTCCTCTTTGCTCACTTCCGCTCCTTCCTTCGTGAAGAACATGTAGTCCGAATAGATGATGTGATCCTTCCGGTCCTCTTTGATTTTGCCGCGCTGCTTGCTCTTTCCTTGCCCCATCACACAAACAGGGCGCCAACTTTCGAAGTTGGCGTGGTGGAGGTTGTGCTCCTCCACTTCTGATCGCCTTTTCTTTGTTCTCACCACTCTCATCGTCAATCATCAAATGCTCCTCGGCATCTTCATCATCTTCCACGATTCTCTCATGAGCTTCTTCTCCTCCAGCTGCTGCTTCGTCAAGGTCTTGCATCCATTCATCCCCGTGGCTTGGCTGCTCCTCTTCAGCAGCTCCTTTCTCAGCCCTTTCAGGCTTCAACTTAAACCAAGTTTCTCCTAACCATGCATGCTTGAACTCTCTCATCGCATATCACTTGTCTTCCCACATGCTGCGGTCTTCTCGCCGCGAACCATCGTCCTCAAAGATCATCTTCGTAAGCCTTCCGCTCTCAATCCTCTCCAGCGGCACTGGAAGGTCTTTGACCCTCGGCGCGAAGAGTCTCTTCCGCGGGTTGTTGTGCTCGCGAACGACGTACTCATCCCCATCAAAACTGTCAGGCTCTCGCGGCCCAAGGTCTGGCTCATCACCGATTGGGGCTATGCGCCCACGCACCGGTTTAGAGCCTTCGGTCTTGTCCATGACCTTCAGGTAACACCCTCCTGGGCTAAAGACCACCTTATGTCCCTTGGCTACCAGGCTGTGAACCGAGACAAGGCTCTCAGCAGAATCGGTCACAGTCATTTCGACTGACCCACTAGTCTGTTCAAACATGACCTGCGGATCGTGCTTACCGTACACTCTTGAAGGTGTTCCTTGAACGCTGAAGACGGCCCCAACTTTGGCTACACTCCTGCGAACCTCAAACACAGACCCCACTGCCGTGTTGCTACCACTGGTGCTGTCCTTTGCACTCCCAGATCCACCGGTTCCACCGGTGTCTGTAGCAGTCTCCGCGTCGACTGCTCCAACCTTCCACCAGCAGTCTGCGGCAATGTGTCCATGCCTGTGGCATATGTGGCACTGCTTTCCTGCGTGCGGGTTGTTGCTCTTTCCTTTTCCTTCGTTTTGCTTCCCTTTTTCCTCCTTTGTTGTTTGCTCCTTTCCCTTTTCCGTCTTTGTCTTTCTCTCCTTCTTTTCCTTTGTCTCCTGACTTGTTGTCCCAGATTCCTTTTCCATTCCATTTGTCCTTTTAAATGGTTGCTGCAGTTATCCTTGCCTTTGTTGTTCCATTTGTCCTTTCTTTTCCTTCTTTCCTATCACCTTTTCCTTTTCCTTTGTCACCCTTGACACCTCCAATGTCCATTGGCCTAGCGGCCTAGCGCCTCCGTCATCATACTGATTGTCAACATTCTTTTTCGCGGCTTTGGTAAGCCCAAACTGTGAACCTGGAGGCCTTTTCCAAAGGTTCTGTTGAGCAAATGTACTCCCGAATCTTGCTATAGCTGTCCAAAGCATCACTGTGCATGAAGATGCTCTGCTGAAGCTCCTTCGGCGCAACATGAGCTAAGATCGGCACCTTCTCGTCCTCAGAGAAAGCGGTCTTGTAAGTGCGCTCGAACTCACGAAGTTCAGCTTCCCACTGGTGCAAAGCTGTGCTCCACTGAGAGATATGTCTCCGCCAAACCCATGCTTTGGTACGATGAGCAGGTTCGCTCAAAAGTACCAACCTTCTCCAAACTTCAAAACCGTTGGCATCCCGCAACCCTTGTCCTATCACATTCACCTCCGGGCAGTACTGGATGAGACAAGTGTACATCGCCTTAGCCAGCCGACTCTCATCACTGGCGAGAGCGGCATCGTCCACGGGATCCTTGCTTGCTGTTCCCAAACTTCTCCTAAAGCTCAGGATAACGCTCATGCGCTGTGCTTGACCATGCAGCAAAAACATGATTGAGTTTCTCCCACTCTTCTTTCTTCCCATTGAAGGTGTGTGGTCGCGGAACATGACTTGGATGAATGAGATCTTTCTCGTTTCTCTCTGTGCTGCTTGTAGCTGTTGTTGCTGCTGCTGCCGGTGTGGCTGCTTGCTGTGACTGTATTACCGCTTCAGCTGCCAACAGCCTAGGTAGTACCAGCCTCCTCCTTGCTGCTGTTGTCACTTTCCTGGTGGGCTGCTCGGGGCCTGTGCTGCTACTGCTTGCAGCACCTGAGGCGGCTGAGAAAGCTCAGCTTTCCAAGGCCACCGAGCTGGCTCCGTCCGGGCCCTGGCCCTGGGAGGGTCTGCCGGCTCTGGCGCCTGCTGATGCGTCTTGGCAGGGGCTGCGCTCGTCCTTGCCGGGCTTGCTGCTGCCCTGTTCGGGTCAGCGGGGTCGTAGCTTCCTTCGGACTCCTCGCTCGGCCGGTCTGAAGTGTCTCCTTCCTCCTTGACTTCTTCTTTAAGCTCCTCTTTGGCTTCCTCCTCTGTCTCTTCCTCGCTGGCAGACTCATACACCGTAGTTGGCGCATGCATGTGTCGCGGTGTCACCGTCGTCCAGCTGCGCATCACCCACCAGGCCTGCCTTGCCTCCACGGTGTCGTCCTCACTTTCTCCAGCCTCTGCACCAGAAGAGCTTCCTTCCCCCCGACAGAAGGCAGCTCGTCAGGGATCCACACGTCCTCCTCAAGCCACTCACCGTGGCCCATTTGCGGCCTTCCTATAATCGGCTCTGGAGGCGCAGGGGCGCTCTGCACGTTTAGCGACACCCCTGAGGATACGCTTCTCTATGGCCTGCTGGCTCCTCACTCGTTGGCCCTACCGTCCGACTTCTTGCGCAGTTGGCCTGACCTTTCTTGGCCTTGCCTTTGCCTAGCTTGCCACCCTTTCCCGTGGCTTCTTTCTTTCGGCTGCTTCACACACAGCTCGAAGTCGGCTTGTCTTGTTTTACGAGGGTTTAAGGACAAGCCTCCCTCTGGTCTCCTCCGCCTAGCCCGCACTGTCACCCGCTGCTGCTACCCACGCAGCTAGCTAGCGGTGGAAAGCCCTCTTTGCACGAGCTCGGTGCCTCTCTAGGCAACCAGGAGCTCCACTACCATGCGAAGCGAAATAAACCTAGCTTTTACCCTCTTTCGCTTGAGTCAACAGGGCTGTGGTCACGTACCTACTATATACTATACAAGGTACACACTACACTACAGAGAACACAAGTAAGGCTTGAGATTTTCTCGCACCAAGGCCTCCAATGCCTCCAAGGCTTCCATGGCCTCTGGGTGGCTTCTGGAGCACCACCGGCTTGCTTGAGGCTGGAGAGGTACACAGTCTGATATGCACGCGTGCACACACACACACTTTCAGATCTTCCTTTGCAGCCGTGTGCGTTTTCCTTTTTCACAGGCTGCTTGTTGTACAACACTTCAAGACGACAAGCTCGCACAGGAGAGCGAAATTAAAAAGGTATGATCCGACCAGGCACGCCACCTAAAGGCCAGCTGGGTGCGCTGAGCCACTTTAATGACTTGAAGACAACTTCTCTTCACAGCTCCCATTTTCCAGGTTGCTCTGAGGGTTTTGGTGTGCCTTTGGGCGACGAAGTGCCCAACAACGCCACCCGCACTACATCCACACAGCCACCTTTCTCACAGACCCGTGCACAGTGTCACCGACATTGCGGGTCCCAGCAATCACGACAACGCAGAGCAAAACGCCGCATCACAGTCCGGGCCCGAAGCCCGAAGCAGGCACGACATGGCACGACTCCTCCTTCTCCTTGTCCTCGCACTTGGCGGCCTGAAGGTACCATGGAAAGACCCGATCTGCAACCTCGAGGATCTGCTTGCGGACGGTGAGCGTGGGAACTGTGAAGATGGAGATGCCCGACAACTCCGTCTCACCACCCGGGGCTCCCGTGTCAAGCGGGACTGTGAAAGCTGATGGGGTCAGCGCCGAAGGCACTGCTACTGTGGAAGAGGAGCTAGGCGTGAAAAGGCGTCGCTCCATAGCCCCCACTTTAGCCGACAAATCTTTTGCTTCTTGTCGATATGAGCTGTTCCAGCTGGCTTGCACACTGGGCCAAACGGCATTTGCCACTAGCCAAGCTAGGACTGTGAAGCAAAAACTGTGAAGTCGTCCTGCGCAAGGATTGAGCAGCTCACGAGCTTTGTATATATCTACATACACTATACACTCTATATATGTATATATATATATATACTGTATCGCATACACTATTTCCTATGCATGCATGCATGCATGTATGTAGTATGTGTGCACTGTATAGTAGTTGCTACATCTGCATACATACGGGATTCTACAGGGTATCCTATAAGGTATTGTATACGTAGATTTTCTATATGGCATACATAAGGTATTCTATGGGTGAAAGGGTATTCCATAAGGTATATGCATAAAGGATATATTCTATATGGCAATGCCTAGGGTGAGCGGGTTATTCTATACGGTATGTTGAATGATATTTTTCTACTAGTAGGTT
>CAJNJA010052264.1:0-25215 GCA_905231915.1 Symbiodinium necroappetens
CACTCACTCACTCACTCCTCACTCACACTCAGCGCTACTCTCGGTGCGACCAGCTGTCATAGGGTACAACGGTAAAATGTCTGCCGATGAAGGCAGATGACAAATGATGCTAAAACAGCGACTTTCCACTGTCGACGGACCAGACAACCAACGACGACCATAATGGTTGCTGTAACGATGATGACCCCGCCTTCACCGAGGAGAATCGCGTATGCTACAGCCAGCAGTCACAGGCTTCAGGCTGGCTAGAAAGGGTCTCCCGACTGACAGCTGAGCGATAGCAGGAAAAGCAGCTAGGAGTCATAGCACTACAAGACCTGGGTTTAGGGTTTAGCCCACACAAACCATGAGGACCTGTATGTACACAAGAAGAGGCACAGAGGTAGCCGCCACTGTGCCCGGTTACCCAATTGTCAGGGCCTGGAAAGGCTTTTGGACTGGAGCTGATAAAAGGGCCTTAACAACGAGAATAGTGCTTTTGGGTGGAAATTCTACGAAAAGCATTACAAGGACCATAAGGGACTTGTCACTGTAATTCTTCCGACTCCTGCACTAGGCGATCCATGGCGTACACTTGAGTGCTCAGGGCTTAAGCTGCATGAGTTGGGCTTCGAAACTTGAGGTATTCGGAGTGCCCGGTTGAGGGTTTAGGGGTTTAGGGTTTAGGGTGCCGGATTTAGGATTATGGTACTGGGTTTAGGGTGTAGGATTAGGGTGTGCAGGGCATGGGGCTTAAGGAGTAGGGTTAAGAATTTCGAGTGCCGGCATGAAAGTGCAGAAGCGGAGGAAAGCCTTGAAACCATGCAGGGCTCCGAGGGAACACTTCCGGAGAACAGCTCATGTTGGCAGGTGGCTTTTGCGCTGGACTAGTCGGGCCGTCAAGGTCTTCACCGTACTCCAAGTCACCACGACCTGCATTCTTATCATCGCCTTCATCAACAAAAATATCATCAAGAACAACATCACCAGCAGAATCGTCGCCATCCTCCGGCAGAACATTCTCGGCATGAGCTGCTCCCTGTATCCCGGGACCCGGGAGCCGGACATGCCGCCGCATCCTCGGAGGAGCACCGGGGCGGGCGACCCGGTGACTCCTCAGCCTCCTGAGATGGAGAGTTTAGGGCTTATAGGGTTTAGGGTTTAGGGTTTGGAGGCTTAGCAAAGGGAAGTCTTCAGGTGGGGATCTTAGAATCACCCCCACACCGCCACCGCATGATTCGGGTGAACGAGGCATCTGGCCCGCTGATTGCGGATGCCGCCGTTCATACACTCCTATCCTAGAGCGTATAATCAACAGTAGGCCCTGTTCCCTCTGAATACCATTGCTTGCGTGGCGCATGCTTTGTCATGCCGATGTTCAGCAACATATACTATAATAGAGCCATGATAACATCTTTCGCACTAATGGTGGTAACATGGATAATGCAAAATCGCTGGTCTAGTAGCTCTCGCTATGGATAGCATAAACAGCAATGTTGGTGGCGGCTGGTGCATGGATCGCTCAGAGCCGTTGTTGTCCAACGTTAAAAACGTTCCCTCTAGCTACGATTAACATCGGGGTGCATCTTATGAAAGCCGCCCTGCTCTAATGAAAGCCCAGCACCTGGAACCACAAATGCCATCGCTCTGGCTGACTGGAGACGAGCGACGCCGAAATGCCCACAAAGCTTCTTGGCCTGCTCGTCGTGCTGGCAGCAGTACTCCTTCTTCTCCTCGAAATTAGCCAAAGCTTTTGCTGGTGAAGTGTCAACGAATCAGATCGGTCATGCTTTGAATGGTAGTTTCAGATATTTCCAAACACCCATTGACGACCCCTGCGTGGTGACGTTTGGCCACTATGTCTTGTCAAAGATGATCGCCGAAACCGAGACCCTAAACCCTAAAACCCTAAAACCCCAAAACCCCAAAACCCCAAAACCCCAAAACCCTGAAACTGGTTTGAAACCCCAAAACCCTAAAACCCTAAAACCCTAAAACCCTGAAGCCCTAAAACTCTAAAACCCTTAACCCTGAAACCCCAAGACCCAAAGCCCTTGCAGCACTGGAACCTCTGGCCACCATTCCCTACGGTCGAGATGCCGTCCGCAACTCCAAATCTCCTCAGGAGGACACTTCAGCGCTTTGGGTTTAGGGTTTGGGGCTTCGGGCTTAGACTTCAGGGTTTAGGGCTCAGGGCGTAAAGTACTACATTAAGCTATGAACAAAATCTAAAACACATAAAACCTTAGCAACCATGAGGTATTGGGGGTCATGTCGCTCCAACAATGCACTGGGCCCCACCTTGAGTTCGCAGTGCCGAGCCGGAACCCATGGCTATGGCTGATGCTTAGGGCTTACGTCAAGCACTCTGCGGGGGAAAGGGGGGGGGGGGTTGTGCAAAAAGGACGGGACCTGAAGGAAAATCAAACAATGATATGCAAAAGCTAAACCATAAAACCCCTCAGCCCTAAAACCTTAAACTCTAAACCCTAACTCCAAACCTTTGCAGCAGTTTACTGTGTCAGGTGTCTGAAGGCCTCTAGGTGCCGCCCTAGAATCCCGAAGTATAGATCCTATCCTAAACGATGAATCCCAAAACCAAGACTCTAAACCCAAAGCCCGGAAGCCAGAAAACCCAAAAAAAAAACAAAAAAAAAACCTCCAAAGCCTCCCCGTCTCACAAACAAACCACTTAAGCCCCCCCCCAGACCCTAAACACCAACAAAAATCCAAAAGATGCGGCACAGGTGCCGGCTCCGGTGGTCCGGAGGTGCCTGCAAGGCTGCCCAAGGCTTCTTGGAAGGCAACATTCAGGGGGGTTCAGGGTGTAGGAAGGTTCAGGGTGTAGGAAGGGTTCAGGGTTTAGAGATGTTTAGAGTTTGGGTTTTAGAGTTTAGGGTGTAGGGTTCAGGGTTTAGGCAGCCCAACTCATAAAGTCATCGAAGTCGCCAGGTTGGGCAATCAGCGTTTAGGCCTTAGCGTTTAGAGTTTAGGATTTAGGGTTCAGGGTACAAGGCGTTGTGGCTCGAGCACTATTT
Source organism: Symbiodinium necroappetens (assembly GCA_905231915.1). Taxonomy (NCBI): domain Eukaryota; class Dinophyceae; order Suessiales; family Symbiodiniaceae; genus Symbiodinium; species Symbiodinium necroappetens. Next base: position 3,018 of record CAJNJA010052264.1, read on the forward strand.
AGCCCTGGCTATTAGTGTATTCCCAACCCCAGCCGCCATTTGTCGCGGCGATTGTGGCGGTCTTTCGGACCCCACCTGTCGGCTTGAGGCCGACCCATTGGGTGTGTGCGGAGTGCTGCCCCAATCGTTTTCCATCTTCGAGTACGCTGCTGCGGCCGTCCTCGATTGGTGGGTCTTTGCCTCGGCACTGGAGTTGCCGCTTGGACTGCCTCGGAAACGCTGCTTCGGCCGTCTCCGAGGTTGGATTCCCATATTTTATGCCTGCCTGCAAACCCTTGTGCTGCTTAGTTTTGCTGGCCAGTTTTGGTGTTTATTTGATATACTGGGGTGGTTCAGCCCCTACCTACAACGGGGAAGCACGCAGCTTCTCCTTCTTGGCATCGGAGGCTCAGGCGGGCCCGGAGCAAAGCCAAGCACCGTTGCCGAAGTGGTCGCGGTTCCGCAGCGGACCGTCTGTTGCTGTCTCGACACCACGGGCACATGGCTCCAAAAGGTCCTCCGAAGCAAGGGGGCAAAGGATCGAAGCAAGGTCCGGAACCCCAGAAGTCCAATATAGAGTTTGGTCTGCCAGCCGCGGTCATGACGTCTTTGCAGGCGATCACCTCTCGGGCAACACAAGAACTTTGGCATGCCCCCCAATCTGGCATGGTCGAGGTCACGGCGGAGCAACAGGCTCAACGTCGTGCAAACACTATGCGTACGTTGTCCAAGAGGATCAACGGCAACGTGCGAGCCAAGGCGGAACTCGGGGAGGCCCTCAGTGCCTGGATGATCCAGATGGCTCTCCACCTGCATGGGCTTGTCACTCGGGTACGAGCCATTGGCGCCAAGCTAGACGAAGATCTTCTGAGCGCGTGTGTGGAAATGGAAGCCTCACAAGAAGCCCAGGGATCCTTGACGACTTCGGACCAAGTTGCCAATGCTCGACAAGCTCTGGGCATGGTCTGGAGGCCCCCACAGGAGGATGCTGTCCTACGAGTTGCGGCTACTTTGCGCGCTTTGGGTACAGTTCAGGCGCCGATTATCTCCACGAACCTGGCAGACGGTTCTATGGAGACCAATGTTGCGCCCGTGTCGCCAGACACGCGAGAGGCAGCTCGTGCCGAAGGAGGCTCCGAGGTTAGCTTTGGCGATCATGGGGGTTCGGCGGATACCTATATGGCACCTGCACCGGCGGCGGAGACGGAAGTCGGTCCTCGTGTCCCGTGCTGGAAGAGGCGCAGTGGCGGAACATCGGGGAGACCTTCGAAGAGCCCGCGACGAGACGAGGCGCCGCCACCATGGCCTACGCTCTCGACTGGAAGGACACCAGAGGCCAGACATCGTCCTGCTGTGGTCCTTGGCGAGGGCCCAGGGGACCCCCAGGGCCAATCGTTACCAGCAAATCTGGATTGGCCAACTGCATGGTTACAACTGGCAGGATTCGCTGTCGAGAACGGCGACGATTTCGTGGGCGAACTTGCGGGGGACGAGGCACAAGAATCAGCGCTGCCGCTTCCTGCATCTACCGACGATGTCGCAGATCTAACTGTTACGGCAGAACAGGTATGGCAAGCCCTGGTTTCGGCCGCTGCAACAGGCAATCCGGAATTGGTTCCTACTCTGGGAGCTCGGCTGCAACAGTTTCTCAATCGGCTTCGTTTGTGCCCTGCTGCCCTTTTCCAGGTCAGGCAAGGTCTGCTTATGATGGCCCAAGCTACAATGGGAAACTTGGCCGATCCGTTCAGCTACGCCCCAGCAACTCCGCAGGAGTGGCTATATCCAGCCACGTTGCTCGAACATGGTGTGCCCTTGCGAGGGTATATCGGCCGGGAAGCATCAGTCGCCCCGGTCATGAGGGTGCTTCTTTCTCAAGGATGCCCGACAGCGGACGAGACGGGGACCGAGGATGGTATTGCCGAGCTCCTTTAGCTCCTCTAGCTACTGCCATTCTGTATACACTGATCTGCCTGTAAATAGCGCGCCCTATGTACAGCAGTGTTTTCCGCACGGTGTACAGTTCCCACAGCAGGCCTATACTCAAGGTCCCCATCGCTCCGAGCCCAGTCCATCCCTTGCTCTGTGGGGTAGGTCGTCGGTGCATGAGTCGTCGAGCTTGTCGGACACCGCCTGGACCCCGCTCCGGCATCTCTGAAGGTAGCAGCTATTGGCAGTGTTCGCATATAAGCGATTTTCTTGCCTGGAGGGTCTTTTGTACGTACTCCACCCCAGCGACGACGCTGCACCTTCGTATTTGTCAGCAGGGGCAATGTAGGAGCAGGGTGGTGCCCTAGGGCTTGCCTGTTATTGTGGTTGGTGTGTACTCCTTCGGTGTCCGGGGTTCAAATTTGGCAGCACAGTAGCTTGCAAGGACAACCGGTCTTTACCACTGACTCTGTTCCTGAGACATATCAGGTTGAGGACCTCTGCCCTGTGCGTGCACCGGACACGCCGTGCATCGATCCTGCCTACTCACGAGGACCCCTCCCGGTGCGTTCCGTTGGGGTTTACCAGCCTAGCGTCCCTTCGCAGCCAACCATTATGCACGCCGACGTTAGGATGCAGGGGCCCTTACTCGAGCTCATGATTTGCCGGGCTTTTGGACTTCAGCATTCTTGTTGGCATGTGCGCCGACTACATGCCGCTCTTCCGTCTCTGCCTGCCGAACAGTATGTTTTATCACCACGTACTATGCCTTGGTACAATGTACACATGCCAGTCGATTTGAGGCCTGTAGGCGGAAGTGTTGGTGTTGTTGAGGTCTGTCGATGGTTGCCATGTGGGGAAATGGCGGCTAAGGCCATAGATGCTCAACGACTCCGGCTCGGTACGGATTTTCTATGCCGGACGAGCCAATGTTGGTTTCATCCCAGGGCCCGGCTTGCACTGCTCCCGCATGGTGATGCCTTGGCCGATCGCCTTCCTCTCGTTTTGACAGATTCCGGCAGCGTGGCATCTGCGCAGGAAGGCACCTATGAGGACCGGTTTACTACCAGCCTTACCTATCCAGGCACCAGTGAGCTGGCTTTCCATGAAGCCAGCGGGGCTAATGCAGTGATTCTACATGCAAAATGGTTTCACATACACCTGCGTTCCTTCGTATGCTGACCATGAAACCATTAGGTCGGCGGCATTTTCGGCCTTGGGGCGGGACCTTCCTACGCCCCTTCACACCTTTTTCGCACGTATCCTGCCCCCGCTGGACCAGCTTCCGCCGGTTCAGTTCGTCGCTGCGCCTCTGCAAGGTGATCTGAGGCCAGGAGTGATTGATCTTAGGCCGTTGGGGGGTGGCATTTCTGTCGTCCTGGCTGAAAGAGGTGCTACTCCGTATGCACGCATCGAGCTGGCCATTGCTAGACAGGGAGAACCTGGCCAAGGGCAGACTGTGGAGGCTCTCTTAGCGCAGGGTCTTGCGGTCGTCTTGCATCGTGAACAAGTGGTTGATCCGGCACGTCCACTAGTTGGAGAGCCCCCATGCCCGATAACTGTTGTCCGCAGAGTTAGCTCTAGCTCAGTCTATGCGTACGACGTGGCTAGAGATTCCTCCACGAGCCACACCCTGCTTCCGGACTCTAGCTCTCAGAGACATCGGGTGGGGTTGATTTTGGCAGTTGCATCTGCTTCACTGCTCGCCCGGCTACCCTGGGTTTCCGTTCTGCATATGGCTGTGTGCATCTCGGGACCCGTTTATGCCGATGCGGTTGTTGCGCAGGATGTTGGACAAGTTCTTCCTGTCCTCGCCAGTGAAGGTCGTTGTGAGTGCTGCTCGGAGGTTGGGCCTGTTGCCGGAGTCCATGAACACAAGGCTTTGACTAAACACCTGGGGTCCTTGGACTCGCGTGAGCACCTTGCTCCCCATTTGTTGATATGGACCCTGATCTGCAGTTCCGCTTTTGTGTATGGAGCCCTGGCGAGCACACTCGCCTATATGTTTCGGCAGGGGCATCCGCTCTTTGTTTCCGAGAGCAGTTGCGTGAGGTACAAGGTCAGCTTGGACGGGGACGCTGCGTTCCCATAGAACCGCCCTTGCTCGGGAGAGGCATTCATCTTGTTTCTGTTGCCACTGACTCCGCCATGGTTACTGTCTTGGCAGACACAGGCAGGGATCTCATATGCCTGGACGTTCCCCGGCAAGGTTTTGGAGTCTTGATGCTCCAAGCTGTACAGGCGCTAGTTCCTGGACAGTTGTTCCGGCTCGCCGATTGCGTTAAGACGCCAGTTAGGCATGGTGATGTCATTAGATTGTGCCCTGACGCAGTAGCACCACCTATCGGGGTCGGCAAATTCTCTATTTGCGCACCAGCCCGACCCTCGCTGCATCGCACTGTGTATGTCACGGCCGCTGATATAGGACTGATTCAGCTTGATATCCCGCCTCCTACTTCGCTGGAAGTGCTGAATGCTGCGATGATGCAGTGGCTTGGACGGCAAAGGTGTCTTGGCATTTCGCTCCGTCCTATTGAGCTTGTGGGGTACCCCTTTGAGTTGTACTGCCTGCCTCGTCGGGATAGGGACACGCTCACAGCTGTCCTTGTTGACGCGGATGCTGCGCTCCTCCGACCTGTGGTGACAACTGTCGATGATGTCCCAGGGTCGGCGTTAAGTTGTTCTTCTCTTCTGCACCTGGCGCATGACAGTGTCTTCTGGGGCAGCGTGCTACCCCGGCAACCGATGTGTCTCCGATGCCACACTTCCCGACAACAAGGGATATCAACGGGGCCGCGGTTTACACAGATAGTCTTAGGAATTGATGCTTGTCGCGCGGTCGGCACTGGGTGGAGCATATCCCAAACTGATGAGCTGGTGCGCTTTGATCTCGCTTCTCACCCTAATGCAGTTGGGATCGATTGGGGTCACGGCGCTGGTCTCCCAACCTCTAGATCCGTTGGGTCTCAAACTACCTCTTTGCATTGGCCAATGGCGTCGTCGCCACTGATCTCTGGATCACTGCCGGTACCCAGGAGAGCTCTTGGATGTTCCTTTGATGACCGCCTGTCACCTGGCGGCACGCTGCATCATTTAGATTGCCCTCATATGCATGTCCGCTGCACTCTTCCTTGCATCGCTGGATACCACAAATGGGCAATCAGGGTTGGCAATTGGGTATATGCCGCGTGCACGGCTGTTGTCACCTGGCATGAAGTCCTTACGCTGGGGGGGGCTTACTCCCTGGGATCTGCCAGGGTCCAGTATCCATGGATCGGAGCAGGCTTGGGTGTATCCACAGGACATCGTTGCGTTGTCCGGACAGTGTGGACATCTCTTTCATGAAGGGTGTGATCCCTACCTGTATGCCGCGGATTATCCTTCAGATGTGGTCACCCCAGGGCCCGTGTCAGAGAGCGAGCGTCGGCCCGGGCCCGGGGGAGTTAGCTGTAGCGCCGCCCTGGCCGGTCGCATGGTTTTGCGGGGGCTTTGCCTTGCTTTGTGGGGTACGCGGCTGCCCTGGTTTGTAAGTGCATCTATGAGTTTAGGTTGTTGGGTCACGTTTTCTGCCGCTGTCTCGAGCAATGACACGGATGATGAAGTCGTTGCCTTGTACGATGGCCTGGTGTCACGAGCTTGCGTGTCAGAACACCCACTTTGCTGTTAGCCTGCCGTCCCTCGCTGCTTATGCGCAGTCAGGCTCCCACGTCATGGGTTCGGATTCAGCTCTGGGTGCCTTTTGAGGGCCCCAGGGCGCTGGATCTAGACCGTACTGTTTCTGACCAGGTACTGGAGGCCTCCCTCCGCGCCGCTGGACATGATGATGCCCACCATATCCTGCATGTTGCTTTTGACACACATGGCACCACACTGGAGTTGTTGTCGGTCCCACCTGGTAATACAGTTTGGTGGATTGTGCGTGATGGGATTTCCAGAGAGCTTCTTCGCCCTGTGATGCCTTGGTACGAGGGTAATACTCGTCTAGTTGCTACACTTAACTCTCACGGGCAAGCTGTTAGCGTCGCTCCTACACCCGAAGTTGATGGAATGATTCGTTTGCCCCAAGGTGTTCGGGCCACCATGGCTGTGCCTTTGTCGCGAGTACATGGTTACGTGACTCTTGCAGGCCTTGTACTGACAGAGATGCACATCGGTTCGACGGTGTCTCCTGCCCGGCGTCCTTTGTCGATCCTCTGGGGGGTTCTGTGGCTCTGTGTTGGGGCTAGCGGGATGCAAACACAGCAGATCTCTGTTGCTCGATCTCAGATTGGATGGGGCACGGTCGTTGAAGCACCCAGTATTACTCATATTTGGACGCATTCGCTGGCTGCCCCCGTCGTGGTTCCCTATACTGCTCGTCCAGACCCTGCCTTGTTAGCTCGAGCAGTTGCAGAAACTGCTCGTGGGGTGCGTCATGATGGCATTTTCGACTGGACCTTGCCTAGCCAGCTCCATGAGTCGGGTCATGTAATCCACTATCCTAGCGGAGTTAGCCCGCCTTACATATTTTGGCTTCTGCACTATCGTGGCAGGGGTTCTGTGATTGCTGCAGTGCCGGGGCATGTTGATTGGCCCATGCTTGCCAGGGAGGCGGGAGAAGCCTTCGGTGTTGATGGCCTGCTGCGCGGTCAGTTTGGGCTTCAGCATCATGGCCGTATTTATGCGTATGGCACCACGTTGGCTACGCCGCCTCATGGCACTATCCTTCACATTGTGCGCACTGGTGAGGTCACTACCTCCTCCAGCACCTCCCCTTGGGTGCCATGGATTCCGCAGTTCGATTATTCGATCTGCCGCGGTCCAAGGGGAGAAGAGGCCCTGGTCGCTGGCAGAGCGGCACCGGCTGGCTTGTATGAGTTCCGGTCTGTGGTGGATCGCCTAGAGGCTCTCACTCTTCGGTGCGAAGCTGCACTGGCAAATATTCTTGAGCTGTGTAGCGCCCCGACTGCTAATAGGGACACGGCTACTCAAGCTACGCCGGAGCCGGCTGATGCAGCTCATTCTCATGTTCCAGAACCGGATGGTGGTGTTCGTTCACGGCCGGGATTGGGATTTCTATTTGTTCTTGTCGGGTTTGCCCCACATCGAGTTGCTTGGGTTGTATCTCTGCTAGCTCTTTCCAGCCCGCCCATCGGTTGCCTAGCCGACGGCGACGAGCTTAGTAGCCATAGTGGGCCGGAGGAACCTAGTTCCCCGGATTTAACTGACGTGCAGGCCCCAACTCCGACTGTTGAGATTGCTCATCCGGTGGACCCCTTGGGTGTCCCGCACATTCGTGCTAGCGACGATGCTACTGAGGCTCACACTTCCGCGCCAGTGCAAGGAGGCCTCCAGCCAGAAGTTGTCCAGTTCGATCGTGCTCTTATCCCGACCGTCCAGCGGCGGGTCGCAGCATGTCTCCAGGAGGTTGACTTAGTACGCCCTCCAATCCCCTTTATATTGCAGGGCTGCCCCTTTACGGTTCATAATCCCTTTAATCGTCAGTCTCAATGTCAGGTTTTCTCCTCGGTTGTGCACTCCGCCCAATATTTCCGTGAGGTGTTGCAGGACTACTCCGGCCGGCGAGGGTGGCAGCCGTTGGTACCGGTCATGCCGCAGCCTGATCCGGACTCGGTACATCTTATACCCACAGCAGCTGACCCATCCCTAGTATCCGTGGTCTTCCGGGCAGGGGGCGAACTGTACCCTCGCTGCGTCCCGCGTACTTTGCATCGGTCCCCGTTTGCCCGGGTTACTTTGAATGGCCGGCAGGGACGAGTTCGTGAGCCCTATCCCGTCTCCAGAGACCGCGAGGCTCCTTTGAGATTGCGAGATGGGGATTGTTTACATGCCGATATGGGCCCTTATGGACCACCACCACCGGAGCCGGCACGCTCTCATGCGGCTGCCCGATGGAGCATCTTCATGCCTTGGGCAGTCGGTGGCAGCTTGAGATGTACTTGGGTGCTCTTAGGGGTGGCTAGTGCATTCGCTGTTCAGGTCCGGGACCCCATGCTCCCCCACCCTCGCGGAGCCGAATATAGCTTAGGGGGGTTTCCATGGAGGGCCAGGCCCGAGGATGCTAGTTTTGAGGAGGTCAGCCAGGACGTATCTGTTCGCTTCTCTTTGGTGTGCCCTTGGAGTGGCCCGCAGGGTGTGTTTCGATGTCGTGCCGACTGTTCAATGCAGAGTATCTGGGAGCGATATCAGCAGCCTGACTCGGTCTCTGATTTTGCTCCGGTTCGGCCTGGGCTAAGCGATGACAGAATTTGGGTTGTCCCTCGTGGGCCCATCGGATCTAACCTTGTTTGTGTGGTGCTGCAGCATAACAGGGCTTTTCGGTCTGTTCTTCTGCCCACGCCCCTTCCATATACTAGGCTTTGTCAAGCCATACAGTATATAACTGGATGGGAGGTTGAACAAGTGCGTGTCCCACCTGGGTTGCATGCTCGACAGCTGATTGAGCCACAAGGCCCGTTGCCCCTTCGTGATGGAGATCTGCTTGATATCCTTGCATGTCGGGCTGATGGTGCCGATTTTGAGGTAGTTCGGCCTACCAAATTGAAGGACCATGTCCTTTGGACTCGTCGTATCAAGATCGCTGTCCGCATGCCTGTGTATGTTTGGCTCCCTGACCTGCGGCAGCCTATTCTGACCTGGGTGCCTGCTGGGTCGATCTGGGACCCCTCTTGCCTCACTTTTATTGGTGCCTTTGCACACAGCTTTCCAGGCCGCTGGACGCCTGTGATCTGGAGCCCTTCGAACATCCCGCAACTTATCCGGATTGCTGAGTCTCCTGGCCGCGTTGCTGTCCTTGCTGAGGATGCCAATACTTTGCGCTGTATTTCGGTTGATGAGGTGTCGTCGCGTGGCAGCCTGAGCTCTGCCTTGCATACCACAGGTGCTCATGTGTGTGTTCTGGGGGCTGCCGCATGCGCGGTACATGCTCCGATTGTGCTACGTAGTGGGGATGTTGTTCAGGACACGATCGAGCTTGAAGGGGCGCACTCACCCTGGAGTTCCCTTTGGTCCTCTGGCACCAGGAGTACAGGGGGGGTTGTTTCATTTCTCTGTCTCTTAATGCGTTTCCCAGGAGCTCTCTGCGTTGCCAGCCTGCTCGGCTTTAGCGCCAATCCTGTGTATGGCATGCTTGCCATACAGGACAGAGAGGCCCCTCGCCGCTCCCGGTCACCTCCGACCAGGGTTGGGCCCCGAGCCGAAAGCCCTCGGCTTGGATGTTGGCGTCATGCCTACGAGCAGCCCGCCTTGGAGGTTTGCTCCAGAGCCAGGTGCCATTATTCAGTCCTCTGCCCGTTTCGGGGTCGAGGTCAGCCTGCGCACTTCGCCCGTGATGTCACGCATGGTGCCCTCATGCATGTTCTACGTGGAGAAGCTGGGCCCTGGGCTGCAGACTTTATAGTCCTCGGAGGGGATGACACTACCTCACCGGTTACCCTCCTCCCTACGGCGGCGGGGTCATTTGCATCGGTTGTTGTCCAAACGGCTGATACCACCCGGGCTATGGTCTTGCCGGCTTATGGATCCTTTCGTCATCTGGGTGCCTGTATCAGGCGATCAGTGCAAGGTTGGGGCCTGACAATCACTCCGCCACCAGCTCTCCGGCAACTTGCTCGGAACCCGGCCGCTATAGTCCGATTGCGACATGGAGACACCTTTGAACTATACACTGATATGTGTCATCCACAGTTTCGTAATCGACCGGTCCGTCGTGTCGTCGACTTAGCCAGCTTGCCGCACTTAAATATTTGGCACCAAACTTTTCAGGTGCAGGTGGGCGGCTGGGTCGAGGTTTGGGAACCGCACGTTTCCCTTGTGCGGCAGCGTGTCTTGAAGCACATTCCAGGAGGGTCCTTTTGGTCACCGGTTAACCTTGGCTTTAGTGATGGGCGTAGTCTGCCCGGGGATGAACGTTGGATACCGGTGCCACACTTGCCTCACCACCGAGTTGCGTTCGTGCAGCAGTCTTCGCCTGGCGAGGCACATGTTCTCCTTCTGCAGCCTGGTCGCTTGGCCATGACGGAGTGTCGCAAGTTACTCGTGCGGGATGGCGATGAACGTGGACCCGAGAATCGTATCCCTGCTGGCTGGAAATGGCGGGATGATGTACACTCTAGGCTTGTGCATCCCTGGCCTCGCGATGGCGATGTTCTTGTCCCTGTTGATGAGGACCCTGTCGATTCTGGTACGACAGCTGTTTTCGCCATGCTTGCTTCCGGCTCCCGATGGCGTCTGGTTATCTTCCTGTTGCTGAGGGGCCTAGCTGGGTCGGCTATGGTCGCGCCACCGTTAGAGCAACAGCATCTCGATCCTGTGCCGGTCGGTAAGTTCCCTTGGCGACTCCCTCCAGCACAACGCGCCTGCCACGAGTCGGTCCTGCCGAGACAGCAGGCTCGGATCATGTCACCCTACACTGAGGTGAGTGAGGAAGTCCCAGTCTCCCCGGACACGACTATCGATGAGCTTCGCATACAGCTCTCAGGTCAGGAACCTTTCTGGTACACTAACATTATGCCCCTCTGGCCTTCTGTCTGGCAGCAAACTGCACTTTATGTCCCTGTCCCACCATGTCGCCAGCTGGTCTGTATTGCCGTGGTGGCCCCTGGATGGCAGATGGCAGCCATTATACCTGCTCGTGCTGATTTACAGTGGGTGATAACCTACCTTCGCAGGGGTACCCCAGGTCCGCTTATGTCCATTAGAGCGCCGATTTCCATTCAATCTGCCATACACTCCGAGAGTGAGGCCGCCGACTGGAGGAATGGTGATGTTCTTCTTGCCTTTCAGTTTGGTAGCGAACATGATGTTTACCAAGCTCCCGTTTTCACCTCCGCCAAACAGGTGCGCTCAGCGGCGATGTGGAGTTTCGACTTCGAGGTGCACTGTATGTCACCGGTTGTGCTTTGGCGTCTCGGCATCTGGCCGGCGCGCACGGAGATGCCGGCGCCCGCTCGGTGGAGCGCTGATCTCCAGACGTTCGTGGGGCCTTTTGCGCGCCGCTACCCAGGCCGCTGGGTGCCAGTCCCTTGGGCATATTCTGCCGAGGTCCACCTGTGCCAATGCTCCGAGAATGTCGACCACTGCAATATCATTATTGAGCGACTTGTGGGGAACACTCTCCGAGGTCTGGTTCACGAGGTACTGCCATGTGCTAGTCGGTACTCGATTTCTCGCGGAGACACACGAATCCTGTGTTGCTCTGCTGGGGCAGCCCCAAGACGAAGACGTCTTCCCTCCTTTGCGCAACGGTGACATTGTCTTCGTCGATGAGACTCAACAGAGCCGAGGGGCTAGAGCTGTCCCTAGTTACGCATGGCCTGTTCTGCCGATTTGCCTTGCTGGCTTGCGCAAGGTCTGCCTTGGTCTTCTGGCAAGTGCAAGCCTCTTCCTGACCACTCTTGAAGAAATCGGCTTTCCGGTGACTGGCTCACACCAGGATCCTGCAGGCCATCGGAGCGAACAGAGTAAGAACTCTTGCTCATACGGCGCTCTTGCGCGCTCTTACGCCAGGCAGCTCTGGTACTATCCGGCTCGGCTCCGACAGTGTCAGTCGAAGTGCTGCGCCCGTTCGCCCTCCCGCTGTATACCATCGGGGAACTCATGACTTCTCGCTAAATCTTCTGGCCAGATATCTGCCCGCGTTCGGCTCGCCGCCTGTATGGTCCGTCGATGGACGGGGTTGGTGTCTCGATCTCAGCTCGGTGTTTCAAGGCCAGGCTTTGCTTCATCAGCTATGGTGGCACAGAGCGCTTCGCAGCCACTTGCCACCGGCTTTGCCTGCCCACTATCATTTGTCTTGGGCGGCCTTCCCGCAATGGGGTGGTGGTGTTCCGCACTCTCTCCTCATCGCCACTGATGGCAGTGGGCAGTTTGGCGGCTCCTGGGCCTTCTCTGTCTGGGGATGCTTCAAGGGGCGTTGGTACCGCCTTGGCTGGGAAGGGGCGCTTCTTACCCACACGCCATGGCTCCCTGCGACTGACGTTATGTCTATGCCGGCCGGCCGCGTTTCTTTCGCCTCTGAGCTAGCGGCTCTGCAGGCTGCCGCCATCTGGTGTGCTGCTGCCCTTGATAAGTGGCAGCTGTACATGGGAGCCCGCCCTCGTCAGATTACTGTTGCGGTTGACAATGCGTCTGCGATGCAGGTTGCGGCGGGACATGCGGCTGCTTCTGATTGTTTTGCGCGGACTGCCAGAGTCCTATGGCAGGCTGTGCAGGCCAGAGCTAACACCTCGTTTCATCACGTGCATAGCCACGTCGGGGTTATGGTGAACACTTTTGCTGACGCTTTGGCGGGGTTTTCCGGATACTCTGGGCTCTCCTTTCAATGCTGCGATGCATCTTCCCAGGTCTCGGATGCCGTCGTTTCGGAGGGGCCCTTTTTATGGCTTATCCCCAAGGCTAGCCTGCGGGACGGCGTCCCTATCGTTGGTCTGGCTCGGCCTATTGCGCCTCCTGCTCAAGGATCTGGCCAGGTGTCCGGGGTGGGGCCGACTCCCACAATTGCCCAGGAATCTGCCAGGGAGGACGCCCGAGTCCCACCTCGTGAGCTCAATGTCCTTACTGCCAACGTTCACTCGATGAAAGACGTCGAGGCAAACATTTTCAATCCGTCTGGACACGCAGCCAGACGCCAGTATTTGCTCCAGCAGGTCAGTGCCATACCCTGTGATGTTGTTTGCATACAGGAGGCGCGAAGCAAGGCGGGCCGTTGGGCGACCGGAGGGTGGTTGTCCTGGCGTTCCGGCCACTCCAAGGGTCAATTTGGGTGCGAGATATGGGTACGCCCTGGGATTCTTCACCCGCCCTTGACGTTGGACTCGTGGCGGATCATTGCGGCCGATCCTAGGTATATCATTATCACATGCATTGATGCTCGCCTTCCTCTGACCATTTGTGCCGCACACGCACCGCATGCTGAGCGGCCTACTTCTGAAGCGAACCGTTTCTGGGACGCCCTTCAGCGAGATCTCCTTAAAGCTTCCTCTCTTCGCGGATCAGTCTTGGGGATCGATGCTAACGGGGATTTTTACGCTGCTGATGAAGGCGCCGATTTGGTAGGCGAACTGCTCGCCGCAGGGGAGCCTGATCGTAATGACTCGCGGTTGTTGGAGCTATGTGTTCGCCTTGGCCTATCGGGCCCTGCCACGTTCCGTGCAATCCAAAAAGGGCCGGGCTGGAGCTGGCAGCACCACAGTGGTGTTCGCAAGCGGATCGACCATGTCTTATTTCGGGAGGGCCCCTGGACTCTGCTTCGGACAAGTCAGGCTCTCGACCTCGATCTGTGCACTGCTCACAAGGATCATGTACCTTTGCGTGCTGTTGCGCGCCTTTGCTGTCCGGCTGCGGTCGGTCGCTGTACTCACCGCCGGAGGGACTGCCCTCAGGATGTTCTTGATAGGGGTGACCAGGTGTGGCATGAGGTCCGACGGCGCGCATCCTCCGGTTTCGGCACACGTGACAGGGTCGCTGACTTTCTCAGTTGCCACTCCGCCTGGCGTCAGGAGCTTCCTGTTAAAGGAAAGCTTCAGCCCAAACAACCGTACCTTAGGGCGCGAACGCTTACTGTCCTCACGGTCCTGCGCGATTGGCGACTTCAGGTCCGCTTTGTTGCTCAAACACACCGGCAGTGTCGACTCCTTCTTTTGTTTCGGAGCTGGCAGACGAAGAGTCGACCCGACTCACTTGTAGCTGCTGCGCGGGACTCTTTGAGGCTCCAGGTTGTTATGGAAAGGCATGAAATGGTCTTACAGAGGCGAGTTCATGACTTAGCTCGCAAGGATAAGGCTGCTCATTTCCTTCGTCTTACAGAAGGGGCCGCCAAAGCTTGGCATGAATGGGGTCGGCCGACCGAAGCTATCAACCACCTCAGATGGGCTTCCAGGCGCGCAGCGGAGCGCCGTTCGGTTCATGCCGCTGGGGGGTATGATATAGACGAGCAGTTAGAAGAACAATTCCGGTCCCAGGAGGATGGCCGCATGGCTAGTGCTGACCGGATTGCTGAGGTCATTCAACGTTGGCGCTCACAGCAGGCACCCATGCTGCGGCTGTGCCCACACTCCTCCAGGCTGAGGATGCTTGCCGTCGGCAACGAACGGAGGCTCCAGGGCCTGACGCTGTCCTCAATGACTTTTGGCGACAGTACCCAGCATATGCCGGTGAGTGGCTTTGGGAGGTCTGTACTTTGTGCGCGCTATCTGGGCATGAGCCTGCCCATTTCAAAGCCGCGCTTGTGTGCGCCTTATATAAAAAAGGACCTGCGTCGGTCCCTCAGAACTACAGATCCATTGCCCTCCTAAACGGGATGGCAAAACTGTGGCACGGCCGTTTGCGCCGGTCGATCGGCCAGTCCGTTTTACATGGGTACGACCCACTCCAGCTGGGAGGCAGAGCAGGTGTTCCCGTAAGCTTTGCTGTGTCCGCCTTTCGCGCGGCTTGGGAGCTCAGCACACAGGCACAGCGATGCCACGCTGTGTTGTTCATTGATATACAGGCAGCTTATTATGAAGCGAGTCGCGATCTTGCCTTTACTGGTGGCGACCTTGCCTCTCCCTCTAATGGCCTTCCCGTCGCCCACCTGATGAGTTTGGCCCAGGAGCTCTTGGATTCAGGAGCGCTTGCCCTGCTTGGGGTGCCGCATGAAGAATGCGAGCTGCTCCGGGATTGCCTCGCTTGTTCACATTGGCGCTTGGTTACTTCTGACAAGCATTTCCTGGCTTCCCGCGGCTCGAGGCCAGGAGATGGCCTGGCAGATATCATTTTTGGTGCGCTTTTCGCGATTGGTTTGAAGCACATACGACGGGCATGTTCGGCTGCTGGGATCGGGCACTCCGCTGCGGGTAGTCTGGTGGGTTCAGTCGACTCTGTGCTTCCCCTGGGATGGGCCGATGACTTGGCCATATTATCGGACTATGAAAGTCCATTGTGCTTACAAGCTGATTTCCCACGACTCGCTGCCATTGCTATCTCGACTCTCCAAGCGCTCAACTTCCGTGTCAATCTCGGACCTGGCAAAACAGAAGCTCTTCTGGATATCCGAGGCACTGACGCCAAACAGGTGAGGCGCAACATGCTACTCGGGACGTCGACCCTGGCACTAGCACAGGAGGTTGAGGTTCGGATTGCTCCGGAGTATAGATATCTCGGTGTCATCCAGACACCTCGTGACACTGGACGTCGTGATGTCGAGCTTTGCGCTCAACGTGCATGTGGGGCGTGGGCCCACGGGCGAAATCTGCTTTCGTGTCCCAGCCTGCCGTGGGCACTTAAGCAATCCTGGATGGCGGGTAGGATTCTCCCCGCTGCGTACGCCACGCTGGCTACATCTATGGCTGTGTCTGCACGGGCATGGAGCCCTCTCGTCAGTTTCTTTGAAAAGGCCATCAGAACCCTCGCAGGATCGTGGAGTTTCGGGCATGTTCTCACCAAGCCCCTCCTTTTTGCGGTTGCTGGCCTGCCTTCGCCATTGCACGCAGCCGTCGTTGCGCGTGTGCGCCTGGTGGTACAGCTCATTACACGTGCCTCTCCTGCGGTTACGGATATTTTCGAGGCGGCCTGGAACCGTGCCACCCCGTGGGTGGAAACTCTCTTCGATAGCATTCGCTTGATAGCTCAGGCTATTCCCCCAGGTGAGCCCGCTGATAATGCCCCGGTGCCTACTTCCTTCGTGTTCATACGTTCAAGGGCTACGCCTCTGCTCCAAGCTTGTAGGAGAATCAGCCGCTGGGGCACGCTAGCATATGCGCTTACTGATTTGTGGCAGGATGTGCTTGCTCAGCGACAGAAGTCCGTTATTGGGCCTTTGATCCCGCATATGTGTCCCCTTTGCCACGCCTCCTTCCCGAGTGCCACTGCCTGCGCTGCGCATCTCCACAAGAAACACTCCGTCGTTAATGTCCTGACCCGTTATACTTGCGGGACAGTCTGTAAGTGGTGTCACACTGAACACCACTCGACGGACAGGTTGAAGTATCATTTACGCACGAGCCCTCTGTGTGTTCATGGTCTCAGGGTTGTGGTTGGACCTATGTATGAGCCTGGCACTGGCACGAAGCGATCTGGTCCTCGAGTGCACCGTGGACTTCCTCCGTTTCGATTGCCTGGGCCCATCAATGCCACCCCGGCGCAGAGACGGGCTTCCCTCGAAGGTAGGCCTTGTGAAGAGCGTGAGCTACGCGAGGAGCTCCAGTTGTCTACAGGCTCCGATGATGTATATCGTTGGCCGAATGACTCTTCTCCTACTGCGGTTGGTTCGCTTGATGCACCCATTGCCTCTGCCCAAGGGGCAGAGATTGCGTCTCTCCGCGCCATGTCGAATTTTACTGGTGCTCCTTCTTCCACAATTGACCGCTGGTTTTCCCTGCTGCCGTTCTCTGAGGTAAGGCATGATGATGCGGCAGTACCATCCCCGTGGTGGCCCGGGTTACTCAAGACTGCCTTCGCGTGCCAGTTCCCTGCTGCCTGGCATAAGTACTGGCGGGCGTGGTCCTCCTTACATGAGCAGCATCCGTGGTCGCTTGACTTTCACAAGGGCATACGGGTTGTTCGTGCTGCCAGCATTCCTACCCCGGGGCCCCGGGAATGTCAACCTCCTGAGGGGCTGATGGATTTCCTTGCCGCAACCGTTTGCCTTCGCCTGGTTTGCGAGCAGCTTGCCTTTCGCGGCGTTGCTTGGATTTTGGGCACGCCGAGCCGTTGCGGTATCGCTCTCCTGCGTTCCCTGTTGCCGTCGGCGACATTCCATTCCCTGTGGACCCCTGTTTCCCAGCTTTTTGTCATTGCCAGCGCGTCGTGCCCTCCGCCTGTCTGGCGTCGAGACCTTTGCGCTCTTTTCTCTTCCTCTCCCGATGGCCGTTCGCCACCAGTCCGTGCTATTCGATCATCCTTCGTGTACAGGACTCGGCTGCTGAGCCCCGGGGCTTCCCTGTAGTGGCTCGTCGTTGTCTTGCTTCGTTTCACTGGTTTAGGTTTTACGGCTTGCAGGCGTACAGTTCGCATGCTTTTGAGCCATGCATGTTTTCGCTCCGGACCCTTGGACCGATTTGCGCGTGAGTGAGAGTTCAGGGTACAAGCCTTCTTTAAGGGGTTGTCTCGCGATTCTATAAAGGTCCTTCCCAGGTCTCTAAAGGAATTCTTCAGGGGTCTTCAGGCGTTCCGTGTACATCTTCGACGCCCGGCACCGGGATTAGAGTCTGGGTGGTAGGATTTCAAGGATTCAGGGTTTGGGGTCCTTGCTTTGGGGCTAGCGCGAAGTCTAGCAACACCTTTGGCCCAAAACCCTCAACTCTTTTTCTGCCGAGGCGCTATCCGAATCAGAGGCACAGTGTCCGATGGTGCATTGAACCTGACACCAGGCTCTTGGGTTTCGGATTGAAGGTGCTTTCTTGGACTTAGGCTTAGGGTAAGGCTTCCAGTTCGGAGTATAGAGTTTGGAGTCAACATCCTTTCTCGTTCAGGATGTGGGACTTGGCGTCGAAAGTTCCGGGTTGAGAGTTTGAGGTTTCATTTGAAGTTGTTGGCTGACCTGACCATGAAGAACTAAGTGCTTTTCACTTTCCTCGCTCCAGCGACGGGCCTTTCTGGGGAACCGGGTTCGTCGGGTTGCAGACCCCGCAGCTTTAAGCATGAATCCACAGTTGGGGTTTCAGGATTAGGGGTTCACTATGGGTTGCTAGCTTTGGTTGAAGGAAGCTCAGAACCCGAAACCCTAACCTCGAAGCCCCAAAAACCCTAAAACCATCCCTGAACAAAGGCCCTGAAAAGTAACCTCCAAACCCCCTAACAAAAGCCCTGTAGAGCCTTCTCCAAAATAGACCTCTGGGTTCCGTTACGGGCTCCTGTCTTTAGGGTTCCTTTAAGGGCCACTTCCAAGGATCCTTTAAAGGAGCCCCTGATATCCGAGCCCTTACTCAACCCGTCAATTAAGCCGAGTAAGGAAGTCTAAAGGAATCCAAAAACCCTAAACTTGGCCCGACAAGTCCTCAAAAATAGACCTAGAACCCGAAACGCTGAACCCTAGTTCCAAACAATCAACCCCAAAACCCCCAAAATCCTAACATCCAATAATCCCTTAAACTCCCAAAACCCTAAACCGCTAACCCCACACCCTACAGCCTAACCCGGCCTGACAGTCCTCCAAAGTAAAGGCACCCGAGGACGACGGGCGACAGCCGCCCTTGGCTGGCCCATCGCTACCTTGGCTCTGGGGCAGCATAGGTTCAAATTGAGAAAATCCGAAAGGGGTTTAGGGGTTTAGGGTTTAGGGTAAATCGAGCCAAAAGGCTTGGGAGTTGGGGATTGAAGTTGTCCAAGGCTTCTAGGATTGGGTTTGAGGTTTGAAGGAGAGGCAGTTCAACCCTAAACCCCAAACTTTGGGCCTGAATCCCACATATAGATAGCAGTGGATTCTGAGCTCAATATAATATGTAATGACATAATATGAAAAATCTATAATCTCTTATGACATAATATGATGTAAAGTTTTCCTATAAACTATGGTGGATGTCACGCCTGACCGGGCCATTGAAACCACCCGCCTTCGTGTTTCTCACTTCGCTCCCGAGGCTGTCGGTGTTGGATAAGAGCGTTTAGGGCTTCGGGTCTAGAGCTTCGGGTTTAGAGTTTAGGGTGTAGGGTTTCGGATTTAGAGCTTAGGGTTTAGAGTTTAAGGTTTAGGGCTTCGGGTTTAGGGTTTAGGGTTTATAGTGCTTCTTGCTTAAAGCTTAAGCTTTTTTGGAGCCGTGTTGGTGTAGGCTTGCTGGTCTGACAGTCTGAGTATGATTCACGCTTCGCGCTGGGGAAGGTTTGATCAAGTGGTTTAAGTATCTGTGATGGGGTTTAGCGTTGAGAGCTAGGGGTTTAACCAGGGGCTTTGGGGTTGTAGAGCTCGGGCCTTCGCTCGTGTTGATTCCTGCTCCGATCAGGGGTGAGCGGTTTAGGGTTTAGGGTTTCCGATCAGAGCTATCACAGGCACAGAAGTAGGAACTTCAATACCACAGCACCAGCAAGGCCAATGGTACCTCTCGTGCTAGCCAATCGCAAAACTGCCGACTACACCCCAGACCCATAAGTCTCAATGGACAGAATCCATATTGTATGATATTGTCTTGTCTTATTTTGTATTATACTTAAGTAGTATATTATAGACTATTGTAAAAAAATATATCATACTATCTCATATTACATTATACTGCTATATTCCTCCATATTCGCTCCGACTACAGTTTTTTGCTATACTGTACTATGGTGAATAGGAACCTACACAAATTCATGGGCCTCGACCCGCATCCTGCGAACTCTTTTTGGACCCTCGGCCGAACCCAGCTCTGATCATCTGGGCCGCAGTAGTAGCCACCAGTAGGTCCCGTGTGCCACTCCGGGGGGCCTGGGTGGACATAGGGTTTAGGCATAAGGGTTCAGGGATAAGGGTTCAGGGTTGAGGGCGTAGTTTCAATTCAAAATCCTGAACTCGAACCCTTGAACCCTACGAGTGAACTACTCGAACCCTTGAACCCTACGAGTACTTTCTACATCGAGGATCACAGCTCTCGAAGTGCGTGCGCAGTGAACACACTGTAGTCGACAAGGCGATCTCTCAGAGGCTTCCGTCAGCTCTTTGTGCGAAGCATCTTTCAGTTCTCGTGGCCATGCATGAAGCTGCTAGCAGATGCTTGTGGCGTTGCGGTGGCTTGTAACATCTTGTAACCGAGGTCATGGCGAACATCATCACGGTCATGATGATGATGATCATCATCATCATCTGGGTAGTCGTCAGCAGTATCAACGTCATCATAGTCATCACCCTTGCCATCGTCCCCATCGCCGTTAACATCATCAATCTCAGCTCTTCGTCTTCATATCCCTCTTCAAACACGAACCCAGGCCAGAGCCTTCAAATTGACATGCAATCGCCGAGCGACTAACAAAGCAGAAGCTGCACCTAACCCCCTAAACTCAATCACGAGCCAACACGCCACAGATCCCAATATCCCCGGAATAAACGAAACACACCTAGAAACCACACGTGGAACTTAAGCATGATGCTTAAGCATGATGCACGGTTTGTGCACCAACCGACAACGGCCGACAAGCCTCTGCTTACAGCCGACACACAAGCTTAGACAGAAGAAGGCCCGAGCATGAGAACCCCCTAAACCCGAAACAAGCCCGAAACCCTACACCCTGCTTCAGCCAAAATAGGAGAGCACGAGCATGAGGAGCCGGCAGCTTGTGCCAACATGATCTTCGCACTCTTCGACACCAGAGGAATGCCCCTGGAGAGGCCGAAGGCTACAATGGGACCAAACCTAAACTCTCACGCCTCAACTCCGCACCGCCCTGCTTGCTGCAAACCGAAAACCTCATTTTGCTATATCAAAGATTTTGGATACCGATGATAAACCGTGGTTAAAGTCATAGTTCGAATCATAATAGCAACAACGATGATCATCATAATACTCGTCATAACAGAACAGCGACAAAGAAACGAAGAAGACTCATAGCTCTAATATGGAAACGTATGTAGCAATAGACTCAAGAGGCAAATTGGGAATTTAGGGTTCCTTACCAGCTTCAGACTTCCAAAGTGTCCTGCAACCCTGCGGGGGCCTTGTAAACTTGGGGGTCCAAGGTTTGCGGTTCAGGGCTCTGCCGTGACAACCGCTACCGTTCATTACGGCAGGGGGTGGAATCATTGAAACAATATCCGCTTATAGCCTCTATCCATACTGTTATTGTTAGTACACCCCACTTCTCTGTCAAGATTTGTCGAGAACTTTACAGTCTGCCAAGGGTTGGGGCGATGGAGCACCCCGACTTCCAGTCTTTTGCGGGGACGAGAACATCAACCAAGAGGTGACTCTAAGGGTTCTTGACAGGGGGTCTATCAGGCTTTACTATGCGGGCGTGGTGTAGGAGCCGCAATAAGTAGACTCGGGGTTTGGGGTATGTTATCGCAGCATGGCCACGACAAACAACCCGAGGGAATAATGCTTGCAACTCTTCGGGCTTCGATATTTCGTCTTTATAGGGCTCAGGAGTTAGAACTGCTTTTGGGGAATAGGGTTTAAGGAAATGGAAACCTTGCAAGGTTTAGGACTGCAGGTTTGCGACTGAGATAAATATAATATAGCATAATATACTATAATATAGTATAATATACTATAATATAGTATAGGTGCACCACGGGCCAAGCCCTCAGAAGCAAAGACGCGAAGGCCTTCTCACAGACGATGGATGCGACAGGACTGTTCTCCTTGGACGTGCAGGTTTAGGGTTTAGGGGTGGAAGTTTCAGGGTGTCACATACTCTAACAATTCAGAGTAGCGTCTTGCGGTATATCATACCATGACTACAAAGCTAGCGAGGCTATAAGGTGACATTGTGACTCATTGACTGCATTTTGGTGAAGCATTTGGGTTTAGCTTCTTACCTCTGTGTCTGGTGCGGGTACGGCAACCGCATACTGCATGCGAAACTGCCCAGACGAAGACATAATCATCCAATTTTCTCCTTTGGGCTTCCAACTAGAAAATTGCAACACTACACCCCTAAACCCTCTCCAAAAACATTATCTTTTGCCGGGCAAGCTTCGCAACACCACTGCTGCTTCATAGGGCTCCACTTGCCCACATATTCTAGGTCCGCATAGCAGTCGAAAGGGACCTCAGTCGCTGGGATTTTAGCATCATCCAAGGTCTTGCCTCACCAAGGGTTGAGGGTTCAGGGATCCTTCTTCGCCGCGATGCTCCATGTCCACCTACAAACAGCGGCTAAGTACGAGGCACGCCGGGTAGGAACATCTCTCTGTGGAGGGTCGGAACATCTGCGGAGCTTGCCTTTATGTGTCAAACCCTATGCCTGCGTGTAGCAGTGGTTTCTGGGGGGAACCTGCCTAGCACTTTGCTTTAGGTTTAAGCATTCAGCGATCACAAAACTCACAAGACCGGCAATTCCTTGAAGAAGGAAACCGGCCATAATATCGTGTTTAGGGTTTAGGGTTTAAGGCATCGCAACCGAGACGGTCGCTGTGATAGAAACAGAAGCGGTGCAACAGAAACATGAAGAAGGATCAGTACCACCAACAACATCATCCCCGACACTGTGCTGGTGATGGTCATTACTGACACCACCATAACAACGACAACCGATAGCAACTTAGGATAAATCATATCATCTACTGCTACTGCTGCTACTACTACTACTACTACTACTACTGCTGCCGCTGCTGCTACTGCTGCCGCTACTGCTACTGCTACTGCTACTGCTACTGCCACTGCTACTGCTACTGCTGCTGCTGCTA
>CAJNJA010052275.1:0-25215 GCA_905231915.1 Symbiodinium necroappetens
GGGCCGGGAACGCCAAACGCCTGACCATATATTGTTGGTTTTTCCGCCTTCTCGCTCTGCCGAGGCTGCGAGGTGACCATGGCAAACCAGCTCAGAGGAAGGACAGTTATATAAACTTAAACTCCACAGACCCTCGGAAGTTGATGTTCTGTTCTTTTTCATACGCCGCTCTTCCCTGATCGCGCTGCTCACGACCGCACGCAGAAGTTAAAACTGTCAACAACGGTTGGGCTGGTCTAAGAGCAGGACATCAGCAGAGCCTCGTCCAGAGAGCGGTGCCTACTTCCTCCTGTCGCTTCCACTGCATCGGCCCCAGCCTCTTGAAAGCCAGGAACGAGGCTGGCAGGCTTGAAAGTGGCCGGAGAGCCACGTTTGTGCGAGCTATCGAACCTCAAACATCTGCAGCAATGGCTCTGACCTGAAGCTCATCGCTAGCATCCAAGGCTCGAACTCTGAGCCATTCAATAAGGTGCCTCGGTAATGGCATACCTGGGTTGCGTGCTGACTGCGACTGACCCTCTGCTCATGCCATGACGAGTTCGCCCAAACCGATTTTCTTCAAGCTTGTGAAGTCTGCCGGTGGTCACTTCTACGAGGTGAAACGAGAAAAGATCAGATCACCTGTCATCAGCTTCCGTTCTCCATGATGCTAAACGCATTGGAATGCATGCCAAATGAAAACGTTTGTGCATGTGCCTTCTTTTTCTTCTTCACCTCCCCGGCTTTGGAACCAGCTTCTCTTTTGCCTGACGCGGCAGGCCCCAAAAAATCCGGCTCCCGTGACTCGTGAGTTGCCGTGAGTTTCGACAGACTGCAAACCTCACCATATGCTTCTTTTGCGCCAACTCCCGCCTGTTGATCTGTTCTCAGCGATCGGCGACCGCTGCGGGGAGAGCTTCGGAGAAGGCTTCGGGGACAGTCGAGGCGACTGAGCAGGCCCGCTCTTAGGCGACCTGGGCATCACGTATCAGTTGGCTCCGTACACCTTCTGCTTGGCATCTGCTTTTGTAAGCTGAGCTGCGAAGGCTGCTTCGCGCCCCGCAAACGCAAAGCGTGCTTGGGCAACATTGCGAGGAAACCTCCCTTGAAATCGCGCTGAGGTCTTGGGACAACCTCACTGGAGATTTGCCGGGGAAGCAAGAGCAAACATGCCCACGATGCTTCTGCCAGACGCCTTGCAGTACGCCATCCAAGCCTTTACCAGGTGCTTTTCCCACACCTGGAAACAGTATGGCATGCCAGACGGACTTTGCCGATATGTAGTCTGTGATATTGGCCTTCTTATCTGGAATGCTCGGAGGATCGAGCTGGTCTGGAAGCCTGCAGGCAGGTTGTCTTTGATCAACACAACTCCCAAAACACTGGGCTCGATCTGGAAACAAACTTCCATCCAGGAACCCAAGACTCCGTTACTTAGCAGAGGCACGAAATTGGCACAAAATGCCCGCTGCTTGCCTTATCACGAAGTTGCCATCTTTTTCCGGGACCAACCTGGGAAATGGCTTCATGCTTCTATGCTTCAAAGAGCTCCAGAAATCTCAGCTCTCTGCGTAAACTTGTCTGGATTCTCCTTCAGGAACCTGCTAGGGCCACTGGGTGCACTCAAGGACGGCACGGTCAACAGAGCTGTTGCCTCTGAGCGGCTGTTTGTAGGATCCCAAAGCGGGCTTGTACTTCTCTGCCCACCCTTCGGGGACGAAAGGCGCACCGGCCTTTTGGTTGCCGGCGACGCGCACGCCTTGCCTAGGCTTTGCAATGCCCAACAAACCGAAACGATCAGAGGCTTCGGGGAGCCCACTCGATGGCTGCAATCGCTTCATCCGCAAGTCTTGCTTTCTCACCAGCATCTACTTCCTCCGGTCGGAAAAGTGCTGCGTAAAGCACATCGAGGCAAGGGTTGGGCTCACAAGACTACGGGAAACATTGTTGCGTACTCAAGACCACATCAAGGTGGGATCTCGATGCTCGACTTGGCCTTTCTCTCACTGTCTCCACACCCCAACCTTCGAGCCTGGCTCGATGCGCTTGCCTTTGGCGCTGCTTTTTGCTTCGTGCCCTTCCTGGGATGTATTCGGATATCGTTGTTCAGTGCCCCACAAGCCACACCTTTGCATGCAGAAATGTAAAACATGCTCCAAGGTGAAATGGTGACAGCCAACTAACAACTCGACAAGAGCTCATGGCTCACACAGCTTCCTGACTAAGCGTCTTCTCGACGTTGCCTTGGCGCTTGTCTCTAGCAGCCTGCCGGGCCGGGCGCGAGTCACTTCTCCGCACAGTGAAGGTATTCAACCCATTATCCGAAAGATGCAAGGACGGCTTCCACACACCGCCTTCCCCATGGCCGAGTCCACTTCCGAGCGTACGCATCATTTCCATCAGTCCTACGCCTATGTATCCGTGCTCGATCCAATATGAGGTGTGCAGCTGTGTGCTGGCTGCCATAGACGTCCAGGACAAGTCGTCAACAAGCCACAAAAAATTGGTCCATGGCAATCTTCGACTGCGCTTCAGGGTGAGCTCCGTCGGCCGGGCCGCTTTTCAACACCTGGCTCTGCGACAGGAACGAGCGTAGGCCCAGAAGCTTGTACTAAGCTCAAGGCACCTCGTACTGCAAACCTGTCGAGGTTTCCGTCACCTCGTCTCGCCTCTATGGTGCACATCATCGCCACTCAGTCGAAGGAACAACTCCCGCTAATTCTCGTCAGCTGCCCGCAGGCACGAGTGCAGAGATGCAACCAACGATTCTCTCTAGCAATTCTTTTTGTTAAGTTCAGGACTGCCGATTCTCCTGGGCAACCACATTTCTGCCGACAGGCGGTTTTACACCACGACAGTCGCTCCTCCAAAATCTGGTCATCGGTCTGGACTTCAACTTCTACTTCCTCGTCTGCGCCTGCTCTGACTGCCTCACAATCAACTTGAGAGACTGGTATTTCCCTGTCCCAAAGGCTTTGTGTTCTGGCCCTGCTTGAACACGGTAGGGTCTGGGCAAAGAGCAGCGCAATCAACAATCCGGCTCGAATAGTCTTTGCCTCAGAAAGACACAAAGGCCGGCGTAGGGCGGCTTCCCCAGCTACGACGCGTCCGAGACGTGCTAGCTGAATCCGAAGCTTGGGTCACGACAGCCATTCCACAGACCGTGGACCGGGTTTATACGAGCTCAAGCTGGGAGCAACATCCACGACATGGACGGGCTCAAGACGGCTCAAGTTCCTCTGCAGCACATCGGCCGAATGACCATTTTGCAGAGAAGGCGAGGCCATAGCAACATCTCCGGCGCTTTGCACCAGAGATCGCATTCAGCGCACGTTGTTCGTGCACGGATGCGTCCGACTCTACAAGGCATCTGCACAGGACCGCCACTGACTGAGTCCTTCACGCTTGCAGATGCCTGCAAACCTGCACTAAAGTTCCACATCGAGCTACTGCGCGTTCAACACCTCGGCCGCCTCGGATGTGTAGACTTACACAACTCAGATGGAGCGTGCAGCAAGGGCTAAATCACGACTGACTATGCCATGTGCACGATGGCCGAGTCGCCTCCGGATTCAAGTCGCCGCACTGTTGCTGCAAGGCTCGAACCACTGACGGACCACTCAGGCCACGAACGCCACGAATCCTGGGCATGAAGGACATAAGGTGTCCTGACAGGCCAACACTCTGCGTGCCCAAGCCCCCTTGGCCCGAGCCCAAGGCACTGATCCAAGCAGGGATGCCATGGCAACAGTCACATCATCAGCTTGCAAATCAGAGACACACTGCCAGAAGTCGTCGGCTTCAAACCTCGTGCTTGTGCTTGAGGCCCGTCGAAAGAACAGAAAAGTATCGAAGCCAGAGGCAAGCGCTCAGCTCCCTCGTCCAACACCGACTTCACCTGACTTCTCGATGCATCGGGGCAATGAACCCCGCAAACTGAACGGGCCCTGGCAGAGTCTAGCAAGACGTACATGGCCTGACAGGAGATCCGCTGCAAATGGAACTGACTGAAAGTGGAACCAGCTGCTATGGCATGCTCCGGCACCAGCCTTGGAAGCATCTGCTGTCTCCAGCTGCGTCCGGATCTGTTCAAGAAGGGACCTGTACCTTCCCGGGGTCAGGAATGGTCAGCACCAGTGCCGATAGAGCTCGGGAAGTGACAAAAAACACCCGGCACCACTGATGCTGTTGGCCATCATTGCCCTCAACCTCAGACCAGCATGACAGTCTTAATCAAAGGACGTAGTTTAAACAAGGCCGGGGCCGGCCATCCAGGCATCAAAAGCTTCCTTGCCCAAGCGATGGAAAACCGGGTGCCGAGACAAGGGCAGGGCGACGCCTTGTGGGATCTTCAAAGAATGCCATCCTGGACTCCGCTTGGCTTTCCAGAATCGCCTCCCAGCATCTTTTGGTTGGAGATGTAAAATTGCTCGCCACCAGGGCTGCCCCATGTCATCATGCGGTTGCTGATTAAAGTGCCATCCGATTGCCTTTTCGCCAAGCTATGTGCGCTGCAGAACTGTGCCTGCAACTTTTTGCGCTCTGTGTCGCGAGATTCCTGCACACGAAAGAACTCGCCACAGAGAGGTCGGCAAAACTCGCGACTTTCGCGTAGGTGCTAACCTGGTACTTGATCACTTTCCACCGGAGGCCCACCAACGGTGACCTTCAACGCGACGGTTTCGAAGCTGGCCATAATCACTTTAGCGCCGTTGGCTAAGCACTCTGAGTCATAGCAGAACGAAGCCTCTGTCGCTGATCCGGTTCACGAAGCTGAGAGAGGGCCTGGAAACTCAAGCCAGTGACTTGAACAAGACTGAGAAGTGCTGTTATCAATGGTGTGGCAGTCTCATGCTCCAACTCGAGTTTTGGCACAACTTTCAGGCGTTTAAATCTCCACCGGCATGTGACCTCAGCGTCTTGGCAGTAGAATGGCATTTTCTCTTCCTAATCTTCCCCTCTGGCTGTTGTTTCATACAGCAAAACGCACAATTGCACTTGGACTTGGTCTACTAGTAGCCTCGGCGCTGTCCAGCCTGTCGGGGCCTGCATCCCGCCAGATTTAGTGTGCCCTGAACAATGAAACGTAAAGACACGTGCGGTCCCTTTAACTGTAGGAGATAGAATCATAGGATGTGCACTCAGGCTTGACTGTCTGCATCAACAGAACTCAGTACACTGTAAACATGTTCAACTTTCCGACGAGACACATAAACATTGCACAGGGACGTACTAGAGCAGCTACGACACCACAGCAGAAGGAAGCAGTTTCATATCTACTCGGACCAGACACGAAGCAATGAAGTGGGAGACACACAGACTCGGCTCAAATCTACAGGTAGTTGGGCCAAACACCAGCCTTCTGCTGAATCACGCGAGCTCGTGTATGAGCCTGGATTTGGGACTCTCGGATTGCTGCTGATCAGACACTTCTGCCACGTGGCATGCTTGGCCAAGGCACTGCCACTGGCTTGGCCGGTTCAGGTACCCGCGGATCGTTCAAGCGCTGCAAACCCTGCAATCAGTTTTTCCCTCTGCCCTCTGCCCGACTGAATGTCCACGTTTCGGGTAGCCGCCTTATTGAGTTCGTCGTCGTGGTCAACACCTGCTCGACGCTTGTCCTGCAACACCTCAGACATATCGGGCAGTGCTTTGCCAGTTTGCACTGACGAGGAAGCCAGCACAGCACAACCCGCTTTTGAGCAGTCGCGCGCGAAGACTGCAAAGCGATATCAAAGCAATTGCAAGAAAACACAGTCGACTATGGACGTCGACCTGTGCACTCGCACATGAAGTCGAACTTCTTCGCTCGCAGGATGCAGGTTGACTGCTACCGTTGCGGCAATGCATCAGCGCCCAAGCTACGAAAGGCAAGATTTAGTTGCAAAGGATTGGTCTCAATCTACTGCGACAAGGCTTGATGAGAGGTTTGTCTTGATCGCTTGGACACTATGCCACTATGTGCACTCTAGGGGCGATTACAGCCCAAAGCATTTACAGGAAGGCGTTTCACTGCAAGAGTCACGCCTGCCAAGCTTGCACCCTGAAGCTGGTTGAGCAAACACCACAAACGATGGCCTTCTTCTTTTTGCCTTTTATTTCGAAGCCACCATACACTTCCTGCATCAAGGAATGCCGGCCCTACACAGCACAACAATGGCACAGCCAAAGCAAGCGGGCCTTGATGCTCTCAGGAGGGATGCCTCAGCTGAAGCGAAACAAGAGAATGCTTCCTTCAGGCCTGACTGGAGCTCTGAAAATCAACAGCAGCATGAACACCATCTCTCTCTGTTGTAGCCACTGCATAGGCAGAAAAGCTGCGAATCACTTCTGTTGAGTGTTGGATGTTTCGGTACAGATCGAAGGCGACAACCTGCACTCCGCTGTGCAGGCCAAGAAATGTCACCGATTGCTGCACTGAGTAAGGCATTTACAGCACAATTCGCCATTTTCGTAGTCTTGGCGACATGCGTCGCAGACTTTGGCATGAAGCCTCGGAGGCCAAGACTGCAAGCACAAACTGTTCAGGTGCGGTCTGCAATCTGCAAGCGAGCCACTCTTGAAGAACTCACGGAACCAAAGCGAGTGACCTGCAACCTTGGGTGGATGGCTGCCGGGTAACCTGGCCCTGGCCCCAGGCCGGGCCCTCGGAACCTCCCTATGGAACCTGCTTGGCCCTTCCTCATGTGAATAAAGCTCTTGTGCAGCATGAGCGAATCACAGCAATCACTCCACAATCCTGGAAGCTTGGGAGGTGCCGTTCAACTTGTATGTCATTAACTTGGCCATCTGCTTACTGGCCGACCTGCCCGCCAAGATGCAACGATGCAGTTCACATCTTTCTGCTCGAAAACCCACTTCACGAATTGCTTTTGCCGTTTATCAGCCTGTCAAGGCACAGGTCGCAGATGGTCGCAGTGCTCTCATCAACCAGCACAGAAGACGAGCAGGTGGTGCCTTCATGGACAATGTCTTGTTGCCGGCGTTGTGTCTATGATCTAGCCGCGTCTTGTACCAGTGTGACCTTGCAGAGAAGCTCTGGCCGCATCCTGCTCGAGCTCTCAAGCCCGGAATGCTTCCGAGCCGCATCAAATCACCCATGTTCTTCAGCTTAGCCTGATCACCGCTGATCGAAACAGCACTGGCTAACGGTTCTCTCTCGGCGTCTAATCGCCAACCTCATCTGGAGGACACTTCGGGATCGACCGAGCCGGAGTGACCGACAGCGTGTCAACATTTCTACCTCAGTCTAGCCCACTAGTGGAGGGGCATCCGAGATGTGCCGCATCGTGCCATCAGCTCAGAGACCCAGCCGACTTTACCCCACCCGCCCCCCGCCCGAATCCCGGGTAAAAGAAAACATTTGCCTCTTGAATCTCAGAGTGCGGCTGATTTCCTGTACCAAGGTCACAAGCCAATGGTGTCGCACAACATGAGTGATTGTCGCAAGAGCAACATGGGCCGTCCTGCAACGAAGTCATCAGGTGAACACGGTCTTTGGCAAACGTCCTGAACCAGCACAAGTCACACATGGGATGGATGCAAGCATAATCCGAAACGAGCTGCGTCTTCAATAGTCGTGGGCTCAAAGCTAGCAGGATGGTGGACACGGCCCGCCGCAGTATTGAAGAAACCTCAACTCCAGCCGCTGCAGGGCGACGAGCCCTCCATCACCGCTCGTTTACATATGAAGTTCGTCTTGATTAGGGCAAATTGAATTCCACGTGGCTATAACACTTTCACCCGCATCGCCGCGGATGATTGAAACCTGGGCACGGTGCACACATTGAATTGCCACATCATGCTCGGGTCTAGATCCAAGTCCAGCACAATGTCCTCGACCTGTAGCTGCTCCACAGGCTTTTGGCAAGATCCAGGGTCTCGGCAACCTCTGAAATGGCTTCTGGACACGTCATGTGCACGAAAAAAGCGTTGGAGGCTGGTGTGAATTGCAGCGAAAGCCTGCCGGCTGTGAGGTCAGGAATGCCAGCAAATCCCAGCCTGCAGATCTCAGCTTCTGATGGAACACCCCGTGTCGTACTGTAGTATGTTCTAGTTTGCAGTCACGGACCCCCGCTTGCCATCGTTTTCTTTCAGCTGCCCACTAGGTGTCACTAGCACTGCATTCCAAGACGTCACTGGAGTGTGAGAAACCTGACTTTGGTGATCGACCTCATGTGACTTGAGGGGCGGGGCCAGGGGAACGACAGCTAGCCTAGGCTGGAGGGACGGCAAGCGATACACAGCTGGCTAGGCGGGCTCCAAGCATCATCACATCCAGCCACATCAGCAAGGGAAGGCAAACAGAGCTGACGAGGCCGGCAATCAGCAACGGGAAACAAAGCTGGCGAGTCGGGCTCCAGGCATGTTCACATGCAACCAAACCCGCATCAGCAACGTGGGGGATACAGAGACGGCATCATCACCTTCGCCACATCCAACCACAGCAACAACTCAGAAGCACAAGGGGGAGGACCCGAATACCCCCCTTCGGTGGCAGGATACGGGCGCAGTGCGATCCCTGAGGATCTAAAGGCTTGCCCTTGCACACGGACAACACAGTTGGTTTTGCTACATGCAAATAGAGTTAATGTCTTGAAACCAGTTGAGACAGAAACGGTTACGGCGCGTATATGCAAGTGTTATGCCATTGCTGCAAGTACATGACATGACTGTAGGTCCTGACCGCCTGGGGGGGTCTAGGATTTTTCTTTTGCCGTAAGCAAGGCATTTCCACTCACACGTGTGTGTCGTAACGAATCGTCATCAAATATGATTTGAAATGAAATTGGGCTCTACATAGTCAAGTAGCCAGCCCAGTAGCCGCAAAGTGTGAAAGCAAGCGCACTCTCTTCTTTTTCGTTTTCACTTTGTGAACCATCTTCTGTACATGATCAAGTCTTAAGCGCCCAAAATGAATTAACGCACAGTGTTTCTTACTCTTGTGAGAGTAAAACACGTGCAGGCGAGACTGTTCTTGTGGAAACTTTTAGTCTTCATGCCTATAGGATGCCGCACGATAGTTCGGGATCCGAATCAGCACCTTCCCATGGCTCTTCGTCAGTGTCGAAGATACCGACGAACATCATGTTTTCGGCCCTTGTGAGGGCAAGATGATTATCCGAGTTCACCGGTGCTGTTGGTGTCGGATTTGACTTTGGCTCAACCTTTGGCGTTGCTTCAGGGTTGGCCTTGGGGGTTCCAGCTTGTGAGCTGTTTGCCTTGGCTCTATGACATGCGTCATGTGAAAAGAAGGATGCATCTGAGAAATCGTCATTCCTCTGGATTACTGGTTGTGTAAGGTTCCAGGGTTTTTCTGCTTGTAAGCAGCTGGCCCTAGCGCTAGGCTCATTCTCTAGTCCCGACAACCATGATGACTCTGATTGGTCTCCGTTCGAGTTGAGAGCATCCCTGTGGAGATTGTCCCAGTACGTGTGAGTGTCTGCGCCTGGTCTCGGATTGCCACCTGTGCATGAATCATCCGGTTCGCTGGAGACATCGTCTCAGGTGCTGAATGAGCTGATTGATGCTTGCGAGAGTATTCCTATGCTCAATGCACTGATTCCTGAAGGCAACTGCTTGCCTGTCGGCCTGCTGTTCGAGAGCTTCAAACTGGCCAAAGCCTGGTGTAGGTGCCCAATGGCCAGACTGCGGTCATGTCGTCCCGTAGACTCGAGTGCGAGTTTAATGGACGTCCGCTCTTGTTCGAGGATCTGTGTCCTTTGAATATTAGCGGTGAGGGGCTCCGTGTTCAGGTTGTACGCTTTCTGAGCAAGCTGTACGTTCTAGAAAGAACTGTGTGCAAACTTGCGCTCTTGCTTTTGCTCTTGCATCGCGCACGTTTTGACCGCTGCGTCTGCTGCGAGGTTTGGCTTTAGCCTTTGGTCCGGCCTGTAGATAGAAGGCTCTTTCGCAGGAGGTGGAGCCATGCCCTGTGGGGCCACAGGCAGCGACAGTTTTGGCAGCCCCTCAGTAGGAGGCGACTTGGGCATTGCACGTGGGTGTGCAGCCTTACCACGCACAGAAGCTTTAGACTTCGGTCCGATAAAAATATAAGTTTCTCCCACACTGGGCTGGCGACCCGGAGTGTAAGTTTCCTACCCAGCAGGGAGGAAAGGCACAAGGCAAACCCCGAGCCCACATCTCCATCGCACAGCCACGCCGCGACGACGATGGAGGCTTGTGTGTCCCATCGGACAACGACGCTGACCCATACGCCAACATGGTCAGCGACCTTAGTGCTAAGGCTAGGCCCGCCGCCCCATCTAGCAGCATGCAGATGGAAGGCGGCGATAGGAGGTTTACCATGGGACAGCACAAAGGCAGCACTTACGAGGATGTTTCCCGTAAGATCGAGTGCATGACCTGGGCTATCGCGCAGCCAAGCCCAACCGCACAGACCCGTGATTTTTTAATGTTGAATAGATACATCATTAACCAGGGTTCTAGGGAAACGCATGCATCGATAGGTATCCCCGAGGGAGCCTATAAGCCAAGGCCACAGGCGAAAGGCCCGAAGAAGGTACCGCCGAACCCTCCGATAGTTCGGTGCACAACCTGCACAGACTTCAAGTAATTACTAAGGAAGCTCCGCAAACTTTGTGCGCAAGACCTGCAGGGACTGTGGTCACGTGTCCCAAGAGAAGCGGGAGCACATGTACACTATGGATCCCGCGGTGTGCCCTCACACCAACATTCTGCAGGATGTGCGGCACATTCGTGGACGAGGTGCCGCAGGAGTTCCACAAAGAGCGGAAAGCAGCAGCCGAGCGGCTCCTAGAAGCGACCGAGCACGGTTCAAGCCGTTATGGCTGATGATGCGACCGCCGACCTCAACCCTGAGGCGGTGGAAGGGCGGATCCACCCGACCCAAGGCACTTAGACTTAGCCTTAAGGGAACGCATTTTATCACGTCGCTCCTCTGGGGCTCGAGGGAAAGGTGTGAGCTCACTACCTTGCCTTTGCCTTTGAGCTTCTTGCCCTTAGCCTTACCGAACGCTGCATTGGCAGCCCATTGCCACTGTGTGGCGCGGCCGCTCTCAGAGGACTCTAGGTCGAGTTCCTGGAAGGCGTTAAGCGCAAGAGCTTCGTCTTCATCGAGACCGAAATCTTCATAGCCCTCGTCTTCCTCTTCCTCCCTTTCAGCGGTAGGGTAGGAAAATGCGTCGACCCGTTAGCCATCCTCATCCCCGAAGGCGGGGTGCGAGGTGTCCTCGTAAACGTCTCGGTCGCCATCATCGTCGTGGCCTTCCTTCTCGGGATAGGCCAGGGCCTCATCCTCGGTGATGTAGGCCTTCCTGACGAAACCTTTCCCCTTGCCTCGCGGGTAAGCTTTGCCGTTGGAGCTGTGCCTTTGTCCCTTTCCGCTGCGGCGGTGGTCCTGGTAGGATCCACCCAGGTTAGGGTGCGTCCCTCGCGCAGCTGCACACCACTATAGTACTCCACAAGGTAGCACACACTCATTGGTGCACGCCTTGACTACCAGGGCTTCCTGTCTGGATGGTCCCGGCAACTCAGGAAGAAGCTCCACACGCATCGGCTCGGAGAGCTCGATGCTGCTGTCCAAGTAACGGAGTAGCTGCCACCACCGTCGGCGACGGCTGGTGTGCGATAGCATGCTCTTGCCGCCTTGGCGTGCGAGCGCTCCTTGCCATTGGCCCGCACGAAAGAGCTCACGAGCTTTTTCCGCGGCGCGGGGCAACACAATGCTTCGCATCTTATCTATAAATGCACGGAGTCCCCGAGGTGCAGTAAGGGATTCGATGCCGATATCCCGTGCAAGCTCGAAGGCTTGCTCCCGAAATCCTTCAAGGATCCGGTAGACCATCTCGGCTCTCGCCTTCACAGCATAGGCGGTACTCTCGGCCATCGGCAGCGTCGAGGAGACACTTTTGACGGAGCCCGAGTCGTCAGACTTAGGCCCAAGCCGTACGCTCCTACAGTACTAAGACCCGCTCGGCTGGTCCCACCATGTCCCACCAAGAGTACCAGCTCCGATACAAATTTGAAATTGGCGGCCTTTTCCCAGCACACTGCGTAACTATTGCTGTCGCGAAATGGCATCGGATAAACATAATCACACAACAGCACGTTCAAGATCAAGGCTCAACACAGACAGGACTGAGGAGTGATTCACAGAAAGCCTCGCTACGCTGGCTTTCGTGACTTGATGATACAGAATTGGGGCCACCCAGGCTTCACAACACAAGCAGTGAAACTATGCATGTCTGTTTTGTCAAAAGGACCCCCCACTCGCTCCCACGCTTATGGGTATGTCTTGTGTAATACGTTCTCAACTAGAACGTGTTACATGTGCTGCCAAATCATGTTGCATGCCGCTACGTATCGATGAACGACACTTTTTAGGCTCTATTTCTGGGTACTATCACAATGCTTGGGGGAACCGGAACTGCTTTCTGCTTTCTGCCAGTTGCTTCACTTGCCTCACTTGCTGGTAGCGAGTTATTAACATTGTCGGCCCCCACTTGCCCCACTTGCGTATCGGGCAAAATTATTTGGGTCACTTGCCCTAGTTGACCCATATGCCGCGAATGCCCACTCTGCCCTACTCCAAACTACCCTAGACCCTAAACCGTCAACCCTAAAAATTCCGAAAATCCTAAACACTACACCCTCCACACTTTTTCCTTAACGACCCCCAAAAAACCCTAAGACCGTAAACCCTACAGTAAGCCATTGTTTTGAGGAGGGGCTGGGGTGCACATTCCCCCCTGCCCTCAACAACCCTAAAGCCCTGAAGCCTTAAAGTCCGAAAGACCCTAAACCCTGAAACTAAACATTCAGCTGAATCAACTTGGGCAGGTTGGGCAAGAACCTTATTCATGCCTCAATATTTGCGGCATGTTAGTCTACATCCTCCCGTACACTGTGGATTTTTTTAGTGTAGTATGCACGGCTCCAGTTTCAAGTGCTTGTAAATTGTGCTGGCTACGGTTTTCAGCTACTAGTTTGTTTGTAGGTGCATGTAAGTTCTCGCATCGCGTGTTCATTCATCACTAGTTGTATACACTATGCAGCAGCCAGGCAACCTTTTACGAGCACGTGCGCGACTTTGTAGCAAGTGGTCGCTTATCCCTTGACGCCAAGACGACAATAGCCGGAAATCCCAAGAAGCACGCGTCCCGACACAAGTTGCAGTACTTTAATTTTGTAGTCCGTCGCTTCACGCCGAGCGAGACATACAAAGCCGCTCATCCCTCTATTCCTGCAAGGATTCAGCACGATGCTCAGCCTTGCTGGATGCCCTTGTCGTTCAGCGGTGAATCATAGAAAATGGAGTCTCTCTGAAATGTCATTGCTCCCTGTCGCAAGAAGCCAAAGCTCGGTCGTGCTTCTAATGCTCTTCAGCAAGAGGTGAGCCATGCCATGCCTCTCTTATCAAGCCGCGGACCAAGCGGAAAGGCAAGAAGATCTTCCAGCCCTGGAGCAGTCTTCGCGCAACTGGCCGACGAAATCACGTGCTTGCACCAGTGCTTCCACCCACCTGATTAAAGACGGAATTCCACTGCGATTCTCCGTGACGGATGAAGACAATCCTGAGAACTCACGAGCAGAAATAAAGGTCAAGCTATGGTCCATCCAAATGGGCTTCATGGGCGTCAGGTCTTTGACGGTTGTTCACCATCCAAAAGCTTTTAGGATTGGGTTGAGCCTGCACTGTAAGGTGCCTTGAGTTCCGCTCCGGGAACTCGGACCACTTCCGTTTGCATGACATCTTTCTTGGCTTGCTGTGCATCCGTACGAGCATATTGAGGCAAGGTTCTTCATCCGCTTGCAGTTCGGCGAGGTTTTGTCCAACTTCATGTCCGTGGGTTTACAAGGCCTCAAGGTGTCGCGCACAACAAAAAGCAGCAAGAAGCGCTGCAGGACAAATGCACCACGGTGCAAAAGAAACCTGGGCAACGAACTTCTTATCACCTCGTCAAGCATGCGATTGCTCGGAGACTGGCTTCCAGAGAGCTAGTCCGGCAACCCATGTACAACGATCATCGATCGCTGCGGACTAGTAGCGCGCCAGGAAGAAGTAAAAGAAAGACCACACCTGCAATTTCGCCTGCAATTGCGAATGGCAAGGAGGCTCCTGCTTGGAACCAAGCCTCCCGTGCCTTCGGAACAATTACCAGTGCCAACAGGGCCTGCATTGTCAGGATTCTCTCGGCTAGCAGTAGCCAGCTTTGCATCCTTCAATATTTGCGGAGTGTAAGATTTCGACCAAACCCGCCAGCATGAGAAACAGCCACAGCATGGTCTCCTGAGACTCGCTTTGACAATACCACAGATCACACGGGAGTGGGGTGCAGCTAGCAGCTAGCTGTTTGAGTTCAGCTTCTGGTGACATCTTCCGCTGGCCCAGGGCCGCATGAGACACGTCTTGCACGATGCCCACCTTGCAGAAGCTCATGATGGGCTCACACATCTGTGACACGATGTGGGCCTCGGCGATGTACTCCAGAGGCATCTGAACGGCCGGTATGGCGGCCAATCTGACGATGTAGTCTTGGAGCTGGGCCTGGCGAAAACTTGAAAGTCGCCCCTTGGGCCTTGGCCGGGAGAGGGATCCCCCTGGGCCTGGGCAAGCATCATCTTTGAACCGAAGGGCTCCAAGAAGCCAGCCACTTTTGCATCCACCCAAACAGTTTGGGCATGTCGAACAGACTCCGCTCCAGCCATGCCTGCCAGGAGATGCCAGCAGGAGAAGCTCCACATGCTTCACACGGCCCTATTCTGCAGCAAGGCCTTTCCCGCTATCACCCGTTGGGGTGAAGCCTACTACCTGTTGATCCAATGTAGCAGAACATAAGCACGCTTTCTGCACGTGTGATCATCCTGACAGGTGTGCTTGCTCAATGTCCAAGACTCACAGCTTCAGGGCACAAGACCAAGTTCCTCTGAGGTGGATGCAGCATCTTGCGTTGGACTTGTGGGTCCTTTGTTCGCACCTGCTGAAGCACCAAAATAGCCAAAACAACAGGAGATGCCGTGCAAGTGCTCACAAGTGCTGCCGAAACACCTGCAGGCCCTGACATGACGCTACCATCCACCGGATTGCTAGATGCCTGCTGCGAGATCTGCAGAGTCCACGGCCGATCTTCGGAAAGCATTCTTGAGGTTCAAACACGTTCCATCTCCGCACCAGGCGGGCCCTTCTGCTCTTCGTTGACTACCCTGTCAATCGGTAAGAACAGACACCGTCAGCCGTGCCACAATCTTGCAGCCAATCAGCAAATCTTTGAGGATTCGTTCGACAGTCGCCAGCTGGAACTCGTCCCCGTGATCTAGGCTTACAGTCAACACCAACAACTGTGTCCGCTGCAGCAAACACAGCAAAATCCTGCCCTGACCACCCGTAGCCCAACGGAACTTGTCCATGCGGGCTGTTCAAGCAAGGCACATCGCTGCCGCATCTCCTCAGCGACTTTTGAAGGCACGCAGGGATTGCACCTTAGCGTGCAAGTTCTGCCAGGAATGAAGCACAGCAAAGCGCGGCATGCAACTGCGAACACCAGCCTCTCAAGTGTTTCTGGCTTCCATGCAGCAACAAGCTCCTGGAAGCTGTTCCAGATGCGATTCATGTCGTGTCATCATGTGGCATTCCCAAGTCGGCAGATTCACCTCGGCTTGACCTGTGGGCTGGAACAACAGAAACCGACGCTTCAGTTGCATTCTCAACCAAATTCGCCCATGCAGCAGATGCACGTCCATGCTCTGCTGCATGTTGACTTTCTTGTCGAATCTTGCACCCAAGAAGGACATCAACTACGTTTGCTTCCATCATATCGCCACAGCCCCTTCGACATTATAAACCTCCTGTAAACGGCACATAATGACGTTGGCTGATGGACATGCAGACAGAAACAAACGCGAACAGGTACAGACACGTGAAACTGCTCATCACTACATTGCATCCTTCGAGGCGGGAGGTGATAAGACACAACAAGCTTAACATCCGCCAACCTAATCGGCCTACGCAAGTATCCAGGCATGCCTTGTACGATTTCGAGAAGGTTGTCATGCTAGCAGATAGGGCATCGAATCCAGTGCAAACTCATTCGTGCCAAAGTCAGATACCAAGCTTAGCTTTGCCTGCAATTGCAACCTGCTTAGCCAGAACACCGCTGAAATATTCGCACAAAGCGCAAGCAAGCTACAGCCTGGATCCTCCGCCCTGAACTGCAAGGGGTCTGACGAAAGCATGCAAACCTGCGAGCATAATTGCTTACACGTGTCTACGCATATGAACATAAGCTAGCAGCTAGCATGCACGCTTGCGTACACCTGCGCTCGCAGAGAAAAATGGTGCCGGTGCCCGAGCGCACCTATGCGGTTGTTGGCATTGGGATCATGCGGGCGAAACCCAAGCCAGAGCACACTTCCAGGAAAATTCGCAGGCAGAGTAGGTGCGCGAAACACCAGAGGCTGAAGACTAGCTGAAGTACTTAATTTGTCAGCTGATACACGGAAATCGTGGGGAGTAAGTGTTGCCAAGGGGTTACAGTCGGTAACGGTATAGTGTTTAAGCAAGCGTTCCTGTCCCCCCTCTGACGGAGATTGACACATGTGCCATCATCATCCTCCCAGAACCCCAAAAAACCGGAAAAGCCCGGTCGTCGGCCAAAAACATCCAAAAACCATAGGCACGCACTGGCGCTGTGACCTAGAACATCTGTCCACACACACACACACACTCACTCACTCACTCACTCACTCACTCACTCACTCACTCACTCATCCATGCAAGTATGCCCTGCCCGCGATGAATATAAAAACCCGTTGATGCCATGCCATCCTCTTGGAATTTCTTGCGGCGTTGTGTTGATGTCGGAACCATCCGACCTTGCAACGTCCGCTCCCACGTCATGTCAGGGCGCAACACCCCAGACTGCAAACGTCAAAAGAACAAGCCGCAGTGCCTTTCCCGGTGCCAGCTTTACGCTGCTCTTCAAGCAGCCGGTCAAGTAGGCTGCGTGTGCCTGACAAAGCCGAATGGGAGACAATCCCCTTCCCTGCTCTGCCAAACCAAGTACAATCATGGAAAAACATAGCCTTCGGGCAGGGGAAGAAGCTCGGATACAATCTTGTTGGTTAGTTCCTCATTATACCTGCAACTTCTGCGTCTGCTACGGGACGGGACCGTTCTTCCCAGCTTCGAGCAAAAAGAACAGCAGCACAAGCGCCTGATCCCCTCTGCAGGTTCTGCCCTGTCCACTCCAGCAGTTGCCGAAACCTGAGCAACAGGCCTTGAACAAGACACGTCTGATGCCACACGAGCAAGCAAAGTCCCACACCCCAGTGCCATTGGATGCCTCTCCAAGATTGATGGAACCATGTCAAGAAATCACATGAGCATCCCTTGCACAACTAGTAGTTGAGAGGCTTGCCAAGTATTCGGAAAGGGATGGTAGCCAGTTTGTCACGCGCTTTGGCGAGACCTCTCGAGGATTGATGCAGGTGTTGCATTTTGCTTGTGTTGCAGCCTTGGGTAGCTGGATTTGTCCTTGCGCTCTTCTCGCTGAGAGCGGCTGCGGCTGTTGTGGCTTGACCTGC
Source organism: Symbiodinium necroappetens (assembly GCA_905231915.1). Lineage (NCBI taxonomy): Eukaryota > Dinophyceae > Suessiales > Symbiodiniaceae > Symbiodinium > Symbiodinium necroappetens. Next base: position 17,545 of record CAJNJA010052275.1, read on the forward strand.
CCAGTTCACAAAAGGCGTCCAGTAGCAAAACGCCTTCGGACCATCTGACATGATGATGGCAGGGCACTGGGCGATGGTCCCGCGCAGATAGGGGAAGTTCGAGAGACCTGGATCTGACAGCATCTGAAGCAGCGACGTCATGGGCGACATCTGCAAAGCAATCGTGAGAAGAGACAATGGCACTTTGCATAAGGCACAGAGGCTGACACGTCAGGAATGCGCTTCCACCGTCCTCGACCGGCGCCTGTGCGTGGCACTGAATGATGCAGTGCGCTTCGCAAAGCCTGGCATGGCTGAGCTGCAAGCTTCTCCTTGCCTGGCAGGACAAGAGGAAAGTCGCTTCAAATCATGCAGAGCAATCCGAGCAGTAGTAGAGCACCTGCAGCCGACAAGACGCGTGCCTGGAGGATGTCAGCGCCAACTGCAAGTTGTCGCTCCTGGCCTCCAAACACTTGTTGGCGCTTCGAACGCCCATCGGGCAGAGTGGAGCCCATTTGTGTTACGTCTTCACCTCGTAGGCGGCATCTGAATCAGCCCTCACCTGATCAAGCGGGATACAACCAACCACCACACTCTAGGACATATCACAAAGAAACGCATTTTGAGGCAGAGGCCTGTTCAACCCTTCGGTATGAGCTTCTTATGTGTAGCTTCCTTGATCACTGCGATTTCTTCTCCAAGTCAGAGAGCCAAGCCAGCAACCAGAGGTGGTGTGGGAGCCCGGCAATTCCTTAAAGCCATCTTTCTCCTGGGATCGACCAGACGGTTGTCTGCCACGGATTGCGGGTGAGTTCTAGGCCACGCTACGACGATACAGATTCTGTGCGAAGGCGCCAACAAGAGCTGCTCAGTGGCGAGATGTCTCAATTTAGTAGAACGGAAACTCCAAAGAAAATCTTTCTTTATCAATGTGAATCAATTCGCCTGCCGTTCCTGGGCTTGTCCACACCGAGGCAAATCCTTCCTGCGAGTGGGCCAGTCTGGATCAGAGTTGAAACAGGGGGCACCAACAGCATCAGCACATCATCAAAGCTGCAAAGCCGTTCGGTCCCATACAGTGCATGAGGAAGGCGAGAAAGGTTTTGCGTCCCTTTCCGGTCTGCCTTCGGGGGCATGTACTGCGATCTGCAGGCACCACAGTCAGAGCAAAGGTAAAGGCCTCCAAGCCCACTTCTTCTGCAACTGTCTGTTCGTCCTTGATGACATCCTGCAAGAGCACGGCACACCAGTATGCCCACCGCCGTGGCTGAAAAGACCCAAGAAGTCCCGCGAAACACAGGCAGTGTCACGATGCTTGCAGCCTGCGAATCCAGCAGAATTAGCCGTTCAAGTTCTTGTTCTTTGCCTGTACAGGAGTGCATGACCAACTATCTTTGGCGCACCACGACTGCTCGAAGCATCTCTTAGGCATCCGCGGCGCGTTCGCTCTTTGTCTTTCTTGTTCTGATGCTGCGAGCTGGCCTCAATCTAGCCGGCTGGATGCACACTCTCAGACAGCGAATGGCGCTTAACAAAGCATGCCTCGCGCCCCACAGTCTGTTTGATCTTGTCCACCTGGCTGCTTCAACGTCACTTACGTAAGGGAGCTTCGTCTCCTTCGCTGCGGCCTTGGCAAAGGTGGAGTTGTGCATCTCGACGACTCTCTCCGATGGCACCGGTGCACCTAGAGGCCTCATGGACATTCAAACTGCACAAGTGCCGAAAGGTAATAACTCCAGCTGTGCAGCGGGCTTGTAGCCATCGCTATGCTTGCAAGCAAAGCCCTCCGATCGCCCGCGAGCCTTGCTAACTATGCAACACATGAGTGTAAACAGTCCGGATCGCGAATTCACAGCTATACAGCCATCATTTAGCCGTGTGCCCGAGATGACGCAGCAAAGTTCTTGCGATCCAACCTTGAGAGACTGAGGTGGCATCGTTTTGAACACATGGCGGTCGGAAGGTGAACTTGTCATCAGAAAGCACTAGTGGTCTTGTCTCATTGCTTTTCCGGGCACCCGAGTGGGTATGCTGTCAACAACCTGCATCTCAAGGACATCGTCATCATCACATTGTCATCACCGCATCACCCCCAACATGATCATAGCAACGATCATCACGCTTACCGCCATCCTCCAGCTGTCCACCACAACCATCGTCATTGTCTACCGAATGCATAGATGATCGAGGACCTTTCGATGGAACAGGCTGCTGCTGATTCGAAGCCTACCTTGGCTGCGAAAGCTCGGACGCCATCAAGTAGATTAAGGCCGGCACAGCCCGGCAGAATGTGCCTAGCACTGCTTCAATTCTAAATCCGCAGAACTGCTCGCGAGACATATCAGGTTCCAGCAACTGTCTCCGAGCGATGCAACCTGGGATGGCGATGGACCCATCGACTCAGGCCTAGAGTGTCATTCAGACTAGGCCGACTAGGCTGAGACGTGCGCGTAAAACCAGCACCGGCTCGTTCCGCAACCAGCATTCCAGACGGAGCGGACAGCATCATGGCCTAACACATTCAAGGTAAACCACGGGTGTCGATACATAATTTAACTGATTTAACCAACAAACTCAGTGCCAAGCGAGCTGCCGACCATAAAGAATGCATTCACCGGAAGGCTGCCGAAGCAGGCCCCATGCTGTCGCCTGCACCTTCCCCCTGCCTTCGCGGCTTGAAACCCTGGTGGTGGCTTCGATGCTTTCTGCAAGTCAGAGACATTATGCCGTCAATGTTCGCTGAAATTACTTGGCTTGTCCAGGCTGGTGCGCTCATCTCGCTCTTCTCATGTGTTCTCGGTCAACAACTTGGTGCTGATCGCTTCGCGTTGCAGCACTGTGACCTGGGCTGTCCCATTTGGGAGAGCCTTATCTCAACATCAACACCTGATGATGCTAAGGTAAGGAAGATTGTCTTATCCTATGGTCCGAAAGCATATGATCTTGTGCTAGGAGAGTGGCGTAGCTTTTCACTTGATTGCACCGCCTTATAGCGGTTCCCGGTACAAAACGTGCAGGGTTCTCAGCTATTCAAAGTGTACGTTCGCTCGACTTCTCCCGGCAAATGTCGTTGCCTGGCAAGTCGAAACCAGTTGTGATGCGTCCCAGAAGGCCATGCAGGTTGCCACAGCATTTCGCTAGCCTAAGCGGCACAAACCCAGGGATGTCGTAACAAGCCACATCACCTCAGAAGCTGTCTCGAAACACACATTCGTCTCTTCCATGATCGAGTCCTTTTGCGAGAGCCCGACGCAACGGCTGGACATTTCCGGCGGGAAGTCCGGATAACGTCTGCGAAAGCCTGTGGTGATGCCAAACAAGATGCAACATCCAACGTTTTGCTTTCTGCCGACCTTTGCAGTTCTGCATCACGACGGCGAGCAATTGAAGAGTTAATCCTGATGAGAAGTTGTGTGACTCGCAAGTCAGAAGCCGTCAACAGCACGCCGCACTCTAAGGCTAGATCGACATGCCATTGATGATGTTGTAGCGGTTGGTTAAACCGTTCACCTGAAAACAAGCTCTGGTTCTTTGTGGCATCGTCATGCGCATGCACGGTTTCTCAACCGGTCACCGGCCTGTGTCAGCCAGTGCCCCCGGTCGCTCTGCTTTGGTGGTGCAGTTGGTTGCTTGCCCGCAGCAAACACCTGCACGCCAACCAAAACCAGTCTGCGTGCAAGAGCACGAGAAGCACAAGCGAAATGCCAGCCTTGCCGTTGATGTCATATGTTGCAGATCGAACGGCCAGCAACTGGCCAACACGCATGAGCCATTATCACCCACGTCTTGCAACACGGCACTCGGTGTGTGTGACGCGGCCTTCTCTTGTGTCGTCTGTGACCTGAGAACTTATGGAATTGTCTGCACCGCACGCATCATGGACTGACGATTGGCCAAGCCAGATACAAATCATCCGACACATGATCCAAAAGTCGACTGCTTCTTTGCCGGTTTTCTTCCTCCCAAGTACAGGAGCAAAACAACACGGGCGGACTGTCGCCGGCCCGCCTGGAGAGCCCTGCGCTGGTGCCACATTGCCTGCTGCGAGGCCTGGCAACAGTAGCAGGAATACGTACATAGTTGGGTAGAACATCCAGCGTACCAGGGCGTGCCTCATGCTGTTTGTCATGGATCACATGATCAGCGTTAAGAAAATGAAACTGGCCGCTGCCCCCTGTGCGCACCAAACAACGGCCACGCAACTTCAAGCAGCATACTGCGTCGCCGAACCAGGATAACCAGGACCCCAACGAGCGGCTACCCAGCGAGCACCAGCAGGAACACGAGTCGCCCCAACCGGGAGCAGGTTTGGCCTCTGCAACCGGCATTAAGCTCTAGATGTGAAATCCGACGTTACAGAAAATACAAGAGTCCGACATGGATGACGATGGCACAATTTGCACATCCACCCTAGTCAAGTTGAGAGCGCAGCGTGACAAGCAGGCACACTTTACAAATGCAGTGCAAAGCACGGCCTCTGTGTCATCTTACATGCATCCCCCCAGCACAAGTCAACCAAGCTGCAGTTCCACATGCATCCAACATCTCGCATGCGTATGCAAGCTTCTGTGCCACGAAAACATGGTGTAGCAATGCCGCACGATGGAAAAGAGCTGACATGGCCGGCTGGCTTCATGTTGCCATGGAAGTCATTTTAAGGCAATCGAGTCCCATTGTCGTTACTTCGCGGCGTGCTCTGGCCGCCACCTTGCTCCGAGCCTCTGCACGTCGTCACGGGCCGCACTGCCTGCCGTCGTTGTGCGTTCGACGGTGATAAATATATCCGTTGCTTGGGGCCGGTCTTCACTGCACCGGCGAAGAAAAGCGCGAGGAAAAACATCATGTCTTTCGTGGTCCGGCCGCCTGGTACGTCAAACCACCGTGGCCAAGTGCAATTGTACGAACCTTCACACCACATCATTACGTCACCACATAAAAAAATACAGCGGTACCACCAAACAACCTGCTCTCCGACCTGCGTGCAACTACTTGCGAGACAGCCACTATGGAAGCTATGTCTGTAATCATTAAACTCCGGTGGGCAAGCCGGTCGGAGTCCAGAGAAGTTTGGGAATGAACTGCCCCAGCCGTTCATGCATATGCGACATTGTAGCGACTGCACTGTGCCCCCGTTCGGAAGCTGACATCTATGATGTGCAAATGTTTCTTTTCCCACACACCTTTCTACGGCCAGTGCGAGCACGGTCCCAGTGCAGCCACAGCCTACGTTCGCGCCGGGGGCTTAGGCCCTGGCCGGAAGTCGGCTGGACGCAGGGGCGTGGAGCCAGCGCTCATCTTGCAGGACCTCATGCACGGCCGGTTCGCCGGCAGCAGAGGCGACGGTGTCGAAGGGGAGCTCGAGCAAAGAGCTGGCGAGGGCCCTCTGAGCTGCGACGGCGATGATGCTGCTCCAGCGAGAGACATCGGCCGCACGCAGAGCCGAGCGAACGGCAGCGTGCGCACGTGCAGCTCGCACTCGTGCAAGGAGCCTCAGGAAGCTGGCAGGCTCGGAACCCCAACGGCCACCAATCTCAACAGGAAATACCACGAGGTGGCATCGCGGTGAGCGCGATAGCTCGGGGTAGGTGTCGCGACGCTTTCGCCGCGTTGCTGCTGAACGCCGGAGCGAGTGGCGGGGCTGACACAGGTGGCGCCAACAGCAAGCTGAGCTCCATGCCAGAGCAGGAAGCCATTGCAAACGATCTCTATCCTGCGCGCGTCGGGCACGGGGACGGGGCCGTAGCCGTAGGTTACCGGTAGCGAGATGTTTGTGGCCTTAGCCTCTTGAGCTCAAAGACCCTAGGCAGCCGGGAAAGGGTCCGAGGGAAAAAAAATATTCATGTCGGCAAGTAAAGCAGCAGGCGGCGTGTGGCCCGGCCTGGGACAGCAGCAACGCTCGGGACGCGGGAGACGGTGTCCTGGCTGGTCCTGGTCATCTGCTTGCGCCGGATGTCGCGGCTCAGGGGCATCCCAAGCGGGGACGCGGTAGCCTTGAGCTGCAAGGGGCAGCGGCTTGCGCTGCCGCCGCGACTGCAGGGGAGCCACTGGCATGAGGTGCGGCGAGCGCATGCAGGAGGTTGGCGGCGATCTGCGGGAAGCGGGCCGGATAGCGGAGAGCGTGCCTGCCAGGAGGCAGTAGTAGGCGGCGAGCGGTCAGCAGTTGCCGAGCGCAGCCCAAGTCCGCCGAACCCCAGGAGGTAGTTGGCTCGAGGGGCGGCGCAGTAGTGCAGAAGTAGCCACGCAGCGTGCAGATCGGGGACCTCGGGGATGCGGGTGAGGAGGCGATCGTGCTCAGTCCACTTCGTGGCACGGATGCCAAGGACTTAATCGTCAGTGCCAAGCGGCGTGCCAAGAACGAGAAGGCCTTGGCGATCGCGTGGGAGAGACCAATCCCCTGTCCAGATGGGTTCCTCGCCATAGCCGGGCAAGTCGGAGATGTGTGCCGGCCTCCTCTCCAGCTGCATTCCAAAAGCGGGTTTTGCTACGGTTGAGCTCAATGCACGCATGTTCGCGAAGTGCCCGCTGACAGCCGTCCAGCAGTTCCCGGATGCGCTCGGGAACTGCAACGACATGTAGGCAAAAACGGCCTCGCCCGCTCGCAATTGCGTGTGAACGGCTGTGAGGGCTGGGTGTTGCGCGATGGCGTACAAAGCAGGCATGAGCGGGTCGCCTTGCTCGCCGCCTTCAGATTGCCGTGCCTCGTGAGACTGCCCGTCAGCGTCCTGCCAAACGTATGTGCTGTCAGAGGCATAGAACTGGCGCACGTAAAGCAGCAGCGGCTGCAAGCCGGGTCTTTGCTTGAGGCCCGCAAGCACCGCGTGGCGCGACACATGATCAAATACGCCGATTGCGTCGATGGACAGCATGGTTGCACGCGGGTCAATTTCGGTGGCAACACGGAGTAAGCGGACCAGCGCTTCTGTGCCGGCGCGGGTGCTGAGGCCGTACTGAAAGGGCATGCAGGCGGTTTGCAGCTCCGACGCATACTCCTGCGCGAGTGTGCGTCTGACTAGCCGCCGCATCACGTCACCGACGACCAGGGCACGCACTCGACCGTTGGGCTTGCGCAAGGCAACGATGCGGCCGGCTCGGATGGCCGCGACGACGGGTGTTACTGGCACATCAGCACGCGCAAGCCGCTCGGCAGCGCGGTGCGAAAGCGTGCAGTCGGCTTCGTCGCCGAGCAAGATGCGCAAGTGTTCGTTGGTGATGCCTGAGGGTCCAGCGGCCGAGCCTCGTGTCGCGGTGCGCAGGGATGCAAGGAACGGATGCAAATGGAGTGCGCACTGTTCCTCCGGCCTGAACGCGAGGAGCTCGGGGTCGGGATCGGGTGGCTCGCAGGGAGTCAGCCTCCGGGGTTCGCAGAGCTGCCTCAGCAGCAGCGAGGAGGCAAGGCCACTCTCCGCGACGGAAAAGCTGAGTGAGTGAGTGAGTGAGTGAGTGAGCGTCGACCAGCACTTACGGTGCGGCCTGCCTCCCACGTCCCTCTCAACATCTTGTTTTTTTTCGCACCTTTTTCCTGCTGCCGTTGGCGTCCGTGGCCTTCACACAGGCTGCCGAAGTCCTAAAGCCTACGGGCTGCTACGGCCGGAGCGGCAGTCGGCTCGGCCCCGCTGCTTCGGCGAGGTCGAGCACACGGTCGAGCTCCGGGCCCGGAATCTGGCTGGCGTGCGGGGGCGCGGGCCACGGGCT
>CAJNJA010052286.1:9006-25213 GCA_905231915.1 Symbiodinium necroappetens
GGGGGGGGGGGGGGGTTCAGACTCTTAGGGGTCCCGTTTTGTGCAGTCTTTGTAACCGATAGAGGGAGCGTGGCAGGAAATCTCGTGATAGCACGTGGTTATTGAAAACCTTGAATCGAGCCGAGCAGCGGGTGGAAGTCGGCATACGCGGCCGGAAGACCTGTGTTTTCATCACCAGTTTGATGAACAGGGCGCGTTGTAACAGTTGTCAGCAATAAGATGGAACAAACGATTGTTGTTGTTGTTAATGATGAAAATTGTTCAAGCCTTCTTAAAGAGGGGTGGTCAAAGGAGCGCATTCTATGTAGGAGACCCGAAACCCCACAACCTTAAACCCCTACAACCCCTGAAGGAATTATATACGCGCTAAACCCCCAACCCCTCGTAAAGACCCTAAACCCTCAAAGCCTAAACACCAAACCATAGCCCCTGTTGAACACCCTTGAACAAATCGCCCGTCTGCACCGGGAGAGGCCGGTGGCTCTGTCACAGAGCGTGACTGCGGCTTTGAGCACGTCGGTGGCCCTGCTTCTGATCTCAGTGAGAGGTCCGGTTTAGGGCAGATCAAGGTTGCATAGGGCCGCTTCAGGAAGTTTGTACGGGTTTCGGGTTTAGGGGTTTAGGATGAATAGGAGTTTCATGAAGGTTCCACTAGGGGTTTCATAATGTGTTGGGAAGGGCTTCAGTGGGCTGTATGAAGGTTTGGGTGTTGCTTAGGGCTTGGGAGGGTTCGGTGGTTCCATACCCTACGATATGACGCTAGGCTGAGCTCTAAACCGGAGCAGTTAATGGTTGAGCCGTCCACAAGTTTGGGGAACCCCTGAGAAGTCAGGGTTCTGGCACACGGAGGCCGGCTAGGATGCTAGAGCCCTTTGGCGAAGCATCTGATGTCTCACCACCCAGGCAAACTACACGTCCGAACCCAAAGACTTCAAGCTCGAACCTTAAGCTCTAGACGCTATAAGCCTTAGATTCAAAGTCGTAAGCTCGAAGCTATAAGCTCTAAACTCAGAGCCCCAAGCCTTAAATCCTGGCTCCTACATTCCCTACCCATGTGCAACCCCAGCAAAAGCAGGGAAACAAAAAAAAAAAGGCTTTACAGGCTTTCACGGAGGCTTGGTGCCTCTCTTGAAGCTCTGAAGCATGCCCGAGTAATCCTTCGAGTTCGGAGTTGTTCTGAAGGATACAGCGGTTGATCGAAGCAGCTGTCTGGAGTCTGTGTTGTCTCTTCTTATAACAGCTTCGACACTTGGATGTGGCTATTTTAGGTAGACTTTTCGGACGTGTTGAATTAAACTTTCCCTTAACTTATTGGGCTTAAGATGAACTTATTTACGGATATTTTTCCGGGGCTTTAAGGACCAACCCAGTATCTTCAGCGTCATCAGCACTACCATTGCCAGCTTGAGTTCTACTGGTAGTGCTGGTGCAGGCCAGGATGCTGACGACATGGGGCATGTCCTGTCCTGTCTTACTAGAGGACCCTGAAGACGAGTCGTGGAGTAGAGCGGGGAGCAGACCACCTGCCGATGAATCCCCCAACCCCAAAAACCCTAAACCCTAAATTTAGGCTTTAGGGTTTAGGGCAATCACCAATGTTGTTCTTCTCGACGTAGCCTTCAGGGCATGGATTTCCACGTTTGATGCAGGACTCCGAGAGCATGGTGACGCGGGCCTTGTGTCCTTATTCCAGAGTCCTGCGTCGATGTAAGTGCCAAGTGGGTCTCATCTGACGCTGCATCTTCGCTGTCATCCCCTAACCCTAGCCCCTAAACCCTAGACCCTGAACCCGTGTTGAATCCTGGCTCAAATGCAGCTGACTTCACGGCAACGGGCAAAGAATCCCAGCAAGAGGCTTGCAGCCGAAGTTACTAACACTCCAAGCTCATCCCCAAAGCCTAAATCCCAACCCGATGGGACCATAAGTTTAGCGTTTAGAGCGTAGGGGATCCTTACGCAACTTCTCATAAGAGGTAGATGTTGACACATGCTACCTGGTTTAGGTCCTGAAGTCGGGGCGAAGTTGAGTGAACCCTGAAATTGTTCAAGGCCCATGACTACGCCGTCAAGGCCTGAAGGCCCAAAGCCGCAATTCGGCTATAGGTGGAACATAATATACCTGAAGTACAATGTAGTGTATCATCGTATAAGGTTAGAGTACATCATGGTACAACCTACTAGTATAAAGTATATAGCATCAGAATTTTAACCGCATAAATTCGTCAGCTCCATATGAACACACCCTAGACTGAAATAGGGAGCCGTGGCAGCAGCACGCTCGCAGCCATGGAAGATGAGGCTCGGAGCGTTGGGTCCGTAGAGGTTTGCCAGACCTCGGGCCTCAAAGGCTCCTTCTTTGGGGTTTAGGGACTAGGGTTTAGGGTTTACGGTTTAGGGTTTAGGGTTTTTAGGGCTTTTGGGGAGCCGAAACAGGCTCTAATTTGTATCACTGCTTTCATGGAATCGAATCACTCACCGGCTCACTTTTCGAACCACTATACTACTCTTGTTGCACTTACACTTTTATGACCCACCACCACTTAGACCCCAAATAGCTGCTCGAGTACCTCTGAACTGTAGACCTGGTTGAAATCCCGAAACCCTAAACCTAGTGAACCTTAAACCCCAAACCCCCTAAGCCCTAAAACCCTAAACCTAGTAAACCCTAAATCCCTAAACTTCCTAAACCTTAAACCCTAAACCTTATAAACCCTAAACCCTAAGCCCTGAATCCCTAAACCTTAAGCCCTTAAAAAAAAGCCCTAAACCCTAACCCAGGTCTCCCACCGTCTTGCAAAGAGCCGAAGCATCAAGCAGCATGGTAGAGAGGCCTAAATAACTACTATGATTCCTTAGAGGTTTCCTTATTATGATTCTGCTAGAAAGGAGCCCAAAACCCTATTCTAGTTATTTTTTTGAGGCCCGCACATTATTTTCGGGTCAAGGGGCTGTTGGGTGGATGCAAGCAGAAGTATCTGGGGCTGACAGCTATAGACTATAACGGTTTTGGCTTTAGGGTTTTAGGGGTTAGGGTTTTAGGGTTTTAGGGTTTAGGGTTTTGGGGTTTATTAGGGTTTAGGGCTTTAGGGTTAAGGGTTTAGGGGCTATAACTCTTCAGGGCGCTCACCCTGCCTCTTGCACTCCCACAAGCTTTCCAGTAGCTTCCTAGAATGCTCCCGTGGCACACACGAGTGACTGATTTCTTTTTCAGACCTGATAGTAGTTATATAGGTTTTGAGGTTTGTGGTTTAGGGTTTGGGTCTATGTTGTAACCTAAAAAGTCTTCTGCGCACGGTGTCTAGGGCTCACTGCACAGATTCTGTGCAGGAGGACGCAGGGTTCGTACCTCCGTCGGCCAAGGCCCGATTCAAGGGCTTCTGCGTGGGCTGAATGATGTTCAAAGGATCATTCTTGCGGATCAGTACATGTTTTATACATCTTTACGTATGTGGGTGGGCATGCCTGTACGCATGCATGGATGTACGGATGGATGGCTAGATGCGTGCATGTGTGCATGTTCGATGGTGCCTTGCTGAGTTTCGTTGGCTTTTCCAAGTTTAAGACCTTAGGGCGACGGCTTTGGTACGTGACTCTCAGCTGTGTTTGCAGTTCCGGCACCGATTCGATGTTGGCCGAGGACTTAAACCAAACCGATGAAGTGCATTCTTACACCCTAAACCTTAAACCCGCATTCAGCACGGAGAAGTGTCTTAGGAGTGCCGGAGCCCTCACTTGTGGCTTGCACGCAGGGGCTAGTCAGCTAACATAGCAACCTGAAAAAAATACCCTGAGTCTTTACTGGAGCGCTTTATACGAATCCGAATATTTCTGGGGGTTTTAGGGCCCCGGGTTTCGGAATCGGGTTCCCAGATTCGTCATCACCCCAATGCTACTCATGCCGCCGGGCCACCAGCCTACCATTTAGGTTGCATGGCTATTTCGGATGAAAAGCCCCAGGACCAAACCCTTCGGGTTTATGTACCCAAATAGTACATCATATACTTGGGGCCGCAAAGTATCCATGTTATAGGGACTGCATGTGGGCCAACGTATATACTCTATTTGGGCACATGGGCCCTTAGGGAGAAGATGTGATGGAAGATGCGTCCCTGAGGGTTTTCAGAGGAAGTTCCAATGTCGAAAGGGCCCGACCGAAAAGGCAATTCATTAGATTTACACATGTCCCAACCACGCTGGTAAGGACTCCAAGGCCTTTAACCCTAAACCCATAAACTCAGAACCATAAGCCGTAACCAGAACCCGCGTCCCTTTCCTCATAGGTCCTTTTCACTTCAGCTGTAGGACCCTTCTCGTTCGGCAGCTGGGCCTCAACCTTCTCACCCAATTCATGGGGTGCTGGCAGGGAATATTTGGGGTTTAGCGGAAGGACTACTTAGTGTTTAGGGTTTTTTTACGGCAAGATTAAGATGCGGGTTTAGCATGCGCAAGGAATGCTACTGCTCATCATGTCCTTGGCTAACTTACAGCCCCATGTTCGGTCTAACGATGGGCGGATTTAGGCTGTTGTCGGCTTTAAAGCAGGCACACCTTAAAACTCTGAGCCTTAAGCCCTAAACCCTAAGACCCTAAAGCCCTAAACACTGAATAACCCTAAACTCCAAACCCTAAACCCCTAAACTCCATACCCTCAACCCCCAAACCCTAAACCAGAGACTCCAAACCAGACCATTCAGGGTCTCACGTTGAGGGTGTCCGCTGTCGGAGGTTCCTTTGCCGAGCTTTCCAGTCGAGGAGGCCAATACGGGCTGAGGGTTTAGGGAGTTTAGGGTTCAGGGTTTAGGGTTTTAGGGTTTCAGGGTTTAGGGCTAAGGGTTTTAGGGTTTGGGGCTTCAGGGTTGCAGGGTTTAGGTTTTAGGGTTCAGGGTTTAGGGTGTACGGTTTTTAGGACTTAGTGTTGGTTTCGATGCTGTGCTTCGAGCCCACATAAACTCACGTAGTCCAAGGGTCCAAGAGTCCTGCATCCAGACTCCCCTGAACGACAACGGCAAAAGCCCTAAGCAATAAATCGGACAGTGGTTTCTGTGAAGCTGGCCATAGAGGTTTCGACATTGCTCCAGGCACTTTAGCTTCCTCTTGAGGGCCAGGAGGTTCTGGCAGTGTGAATGTCTTGTTAAGGCCAAACGGTTGATGATATATATCCTGCATTACCCATAATAAGGAATATGCCATAATTCCCATAGTTTAGGGTCCTTACGGTAATGCTAAGGGTGTATATCATCAACAGAAGTAGTCGCTATGAAGTTGTTCTGGCACCGAAGACATCTCGAGAATTCAACATGAATTAGATGGACCCTGAGGGACAAAGGCGTAGGCCAAAAAAGAGAGTTTAGGGTTTAGGGCTTAGGAAGAGAGGGGCCTAGTCAAACCTTACATCCTAAGCCCTCATACCCTAAGCCCTAAAACCCTGAACCACCGCACAGGGGTCCAAAGTGAGAACAAGGTTTTACAGCTCGTTGTCTCTGCCGGAAGGTGAGATGTGCACAGCCAGTTTACTTTGGAGCCGACGGTGCAAAAGCATCACCCCAGCCGTACTGACTTTTCGGACCTATGCGAGACGGCGAAGGGACGTTCCAAATCAAAAAGCTGAACGCTAAACCCCCAGACCCGTTAACCCCTAAACCCTTAAACCCTACATCCTAAAACCTGAAATTCGGCCCTGAAACACTAAAGCCCTAAGCCCCTAAAGCCCTAAATCCTAAACCCGAAAACCCTAAAGCCCAAATATCGTCAACCCTAAACCATAAGGCTCCTCAAGCCTAAACCCTTATAGGCCCTAAACCCCGAAACCCCGATAAACCCTAGCAGCCCTGTAAATCCCTAAACCCCTTAAGACAGGCGCCATCAAGCGGTGTCCAGCGAACCTGGCCCGAACACTTGGACCGAAAGGCGGGGGGTGTAGAGTGTACCTGGACCCCAAAGAACCTACTGTTTTAGGGTTCCTTGTTATGATTTCTTTATACCAGTCCTTGAAAAGGTAGGCTATTTGGGGTAGAGTGTAGGGTTTAGGGTTTAGGCTTGAGGGGAGAGGGGGGGGAGAGAAGGGGGGTGGGTCGTAGAGTTTAGGGTTCAGGGTCTAGGTTTGAGGGAAGGGAGGGGGGAGGTTTGGGGTTTAGGGTTGACTATAGACCTCGACCTTCCATCAACCTTCTATATTAGACTGTAAATACCCAGTATTTGGGACCCCCTATTTGAGGGTACGAGGGAGGGTCCAGAAGGTTTGTAGGGTTCAAGGATGTCAGACTCGTCTAAGGTGAGGGGTTTGGTGCCTGGCTTTCGGGGTTCAGGATTTATTTGAGGTTTAGGATTCAGGATTGCCGTCTTCCACTGCCTGGGGTTTGGACTTTCGGAGCTTGGCTTCGGGTGCAGGTAGGCATGTTTGTCGCTTGTACCCATGGGCATAAGAGAGTAGGGTTTGAGGTTTAGGGGTTTAGGGTTTAGGGCTGCGTCTGAGGTTGTCTATGACTCGTTGATGCTCACCCTCGTCTCAAACAAAATCCCAGGTTTAGTTTCAGAGGCATTTGCCTGCTACAGCCTTACTCCCTAAAGGGGCCATACGCTGTGCTTGCCCTGATGCTCAAGCTCACCGCTGAAACACAACTGGATGTTTTGACCCCTGACCCTGAACATGTCGCTGGTAGTTAACCTCAACCTGAAACCCTAAATCCCAAACCCTAAACCCTGCACCCATAAACCCTAGCCCTAAACCTTGAAACGCCCCAAAGACCATGAAACCCTAAAGCCCGAAATTTATTCGGTTCTAGTCCCTCAAAGATTCCTCAAACCTAAACCCTAAAGCCTAAACCCTCGACCTTAACTGAAACCCTAGCTGTACCCTAGAGTCTCAAAGTTTCACCCGAAGCCCCTCCAGCCTCTCGAAGGGGCGGTTTCGCGTTTAGGACTTAAGCGTTAGGGTTTAGGCGTTTAGGGTTAAGGGTTTAGGGTTTAGGGCTTCGGCCGGATTGTAGGACAGCAAGCTTGCAACAGCCATCACGCCCCCGAAGTTCAGTGTGTGATAGAAAGCCAACCAAGATCGTCCAACGAAAACCCGAGTGAGCCCGAGAAACCGTAAACCCGAACTCGGAACCAGAAATCCCAAACCTCAACCCGGCTTAAGGTTTAGGGTTTAGGAAGCCTAAGCCCTTAACCGCTCCCCTCCACGGCCTTCTCCGTGCCGTCGTGGTCATGTCGGATGCCTCGGAGCCTTCTGGTGTCGACAGCGATCCAAAGGCGCCAAGACTCCGACCCTGCCATTAGGGTTTAAGCTTTAGGGTTTAGGGTTTAGGGTCGTACCATTCCTATTCCTATTGTCATTCTTACGAGTGGCTTCAATTTGCAGTTGTGTCTGCATGGGCGGATGCATGCCAGCGCGTGAGCGAGGCTACTTGTATGGTTGTCGGATGTTGTCGGCATGTCTGCAATGCATGTAGCACCTTGCAGGTCTGAACTTTATAAGATGAGTGGCCACCCATGCAAGCATAATGATATCTGCACTTGTGGGGGTAGGGCATACCAGATCTTCCTATCATCACAAGCTGTTCGCCTTAGCTTTCGCCCGCAGGAATCGGCGAAGAAAGACAAGGTAAAGGAAGGAGGCAAAGCAGGGAAGAAGTCAAAGAAAGAAAAGAAGAAAGGACTCCGGCTGAGGATTTACAGAGTTACATAAGGTCTGGGATTTTCTCTTTCGGGTGAGGATTTATGCAGTTCTGGTCGCCTTTGTGCAGCATTGGCTACTGGTGAAACCCGGAGATACAGGAGAAAGCAAAGGCAAGAAGGACAAATCGGACAAGGCTCCTACGAGGTTTCGGGACCCTCAGCTAGTTTCAGGGCGTTGGGGTTGCAGTGTCGGGTTTCAGGATTTAAGGCAAACAGTTTAGGTTCCCCAGTAGTAGCCTTTTGCCCCTTTTGTTTGGGGGTCTCCTTATTATAGCCGAATATTAGGAAAATGGGTACCCTTATTATGAAGGGGTTGCTGGGGAAGCTAGCACTTTATTTAGATGTTTTGGAGTTTATTGTTTACGGCTTAGGGGTTTGGGGCTTACAGTAGAATCCAGGAAGTCAGAACAAAGTTTTCCCTGTACCCCTCAGGTCAAATGTCTAGAGAAATAGAGTCCTTCTACTTAGTGTAACGCTTACAGCCAATCTTGTAAGAATTAGAGCAACCCTCAAAAATATGTAGAACCTTTAAAGCAACTGATAGAAAGCTTAAACCACTGCCAACAGAGACTCTTGAAGCTCATCCACCATGGGGGGATAAAACCTTCAAGCGCGTTGTCGTTTAATTCGCTTTTTGTTCGGCCTAAACCCTAAACCCTAAACCCTGAACTGCTGCGGGCACTTTTCTTAATGGAGGGTCTTGCGATTAGTGGCCAGAGGTTTAGGGTTGGGGGCTTTAGGGTTTAGGGTTCAGGAATATAATATACGGCACTCGGCTAGAAGAGGTCTTTCGCTGATGAATCGTCTAGGTTGTCGTGACACATGCAAGTGCAGTTATTTTGGGGGTAGCGACAATTAGAGGCAGACTGGAGCTACACCGAAACACGAATCCGTCGAACCGGCCACCGCTGGGCTTAGCCCCAGACTTTACACCACATGCATGCTTGAGGTGCTGTTTCAAAAATATATGCCGGGAATCCAAGATCCCACAACTCAAAACCCTAAAGCAAACCTGGGTACAGAACCCTTAGAGTAGCCCTTGTATCACCCCTAAGGGAACCCTCTAAGGGAACCCACAACTCCTAAACTCTTAAAACCAAACTCTTGGCCTTTGCATTGAATCCGTCGTCGTCGCTTAGGGCTATCGGCTCAGGCTTCTTGCATGTGTGTCTTCTCGGTTCGGGGTAGCTTTTGTGGATGGCGGCTTCAAGGACCATAAAAGATGCCAGAAGTGCCACATGAATACATCCCTTCAAGACAACATCCTATTGGGAGAAAGGGCCACTGCACTAAAAAAACATCTTCTAAGAAACTCCTAGAGCACTGAACTGCGTGGCGCTTCGGGGAACCGCCGCATAAGACCCGGTCACAAACTTGTATTAAGTAGAATAGAACCCTTAAAAATAACAACCCTTAAACCCTTAAACCCTAAACCGGAACCCTTGCACAACTCGTATAGAAGCCTAGCGACCCACTTTGCCTTAAACTGCCCTAGCCTACACCTTATCCCTAACCCTTCAAAACCCAAGATGCAACTCTTCTCCGGCTTCTTGCCCTAAGAGTCCATGCGCCGGAATCGGGTTTAAGGTTTAGGGTGTCTATACTTTGGCTTCAAAGTAGTCCCTAAACCCTAAACCGTTCAGCGACTTGGGGCCGAAGTTTTCTACGATTTGGGCACACAGACCCGGAGGGTTGTCTAAAGTCACCGGACCAGTGATCTGAGTTCGCCGGCAGAAGAAGCAAAAGGGAAAGGACAAGAAAGGGAAGAAGAAAAAGAAGAAGACGCCTTGCTCGTGGAGTAGGTTGTAGGATGTAGGGTTTAGGGCGCTTTTGGGTTCAGGGCTTCGGGCCTCACGGTTTCAAGCTTCTTGGCCTCAGACCTTCAACCCTAAGATCCGAACTGCTCGGCAAACGTGGAAGCCTGATCCCCAGAGGCTGAACAACACCAAACCCCTGGTTGGCCCTGGAACTTTAATCTTTAATTGCAGAACCTAGACGAGAAAAAGCCTTCCAGAACCCCTCGGCTGGTCTGCAAAGTCTTTGAAGCCCGCAAGCCCCAAAAGCCCAAGCCCCAAACGGCTCAGGGCTTGTGGGGTTTACGGATTTTGGATTGTAGACGGCTTAGGGGGTTTCGGGTTTTGGGGTTTAGGGAGTCAGAAGCAGCAGTCTCCAGACTCCACCTCTCACTACCGGGATTCCTCCAGCGCAGCATGTCATTTCTGGAACCCCAAGCCCTAAACTCTACCCAAAGGCCCCAAAGTAGTTCCTTTCTATGGTTTATATTTAGAATCCTACAAGGTAATCCCAAAAAGGAACTGCTTAGGGGCCTGTGGGTAGAGCATCGCGGTTTTGAGCGGCCATGGTCGCAGCAAGAGCAAGCATACGAGTCATCCTCATGGTAGCACGACAAGTACTCCTGCTAGCGACGCTGGTCAGAGAATACTGAGTCGTGCGAGAAGTGACTGAAGCCATCGTAATGCATCGAATATAGGGTCGGAATATATGGCCCGCATCTAGTTATACTCCAATATATACCCCACAACCCTAGTGCAAACCATTAGGGCCCCTATGCTATAGATCCCAATCATCTAAAGCCTTCAGAGGGCTAGGCCATGGACATGTATGTGGGCCTTGTGTAGCAAGGAAGTCGACTTCTTCATCGTCATCCTCTTCGAGCTGCTCGGCTCTAGGACGATGCAGTCTATTGCGGGCCTTTGGGGCTACTATCAACTATTCTTCTTTAAGGTTCCACTGAAGGTTTCTTGTTGTACTTTTTCGATATGCTCCAAAGCCCTGTTCTCATTATCATGGCAGGGAAATCCTGCGGTTGCCCGCGAGGCCCGTCATGATCGGTACAAACCGTGGAGGTTTTCTCTGCCGACCCTGAAATCCTAAGACACTATGATCCTCAAGCCCTGAAGCCTCTGAAATAACCCTACCACCCAGCGCTGACGGCAGACTGGGATTCTTCTGTGCTCGGTGAGCGCGGTACTCCCTCCTGAGTTACCATAGTAACGAATACCAAAACTATGTCAATGAGAATGACAAGTGATAAGGGGGATCTTGATGAGGATAAGATCCGTAGCCACAATCATGTAAAGATTACGAACGAATGATGATAGCCTTCCCTAAGTGTTAAGTTGGCTTAAGTTCCATAGCCTAGCCATGAAATCAGCCCCGGCATCCTCAAGGTATATCTTATAACTTAAGCTTAGGGTTTAGGGTTTTAGGGTTTGGGGTTTAGTGGGCCGTCTCAGGGTTCAGGGTTCAGGGTTTGGGCTTTACGGCGAGCTTTTTTGTTGAGGGAAGCGGTTGGCGTGTCGTACCGTAGCATTTCCAGGGGTAGGGACCTTCTTAGATCCTGAATCAACGTAAGAGCCTTATGGTAGCCATGTACGTGCATGGATCCCGCATGAACTTAACAGCCTTAGAATAGCTAGTCAGGCACCTGGATCTGGGTAGGGTAGCCATTTTGGCAGATGCATCTACGATGTGAGCCCAGTAGCCGAAACTGCAGCCGGAAAGGCTTTACCCTAAACCCAAAACCATCAGAGGCCCTAAATCCTACACACTGAGAAGCCCTAAGCCAAAAGCTTCTAAACCCGAAGAAGCCCTGAACCCTAAAGCCTAAGAAGCCCTATAAAGCCTAAACCCTAAGAAGCCCCAGAGCCTGAACCCTAAGAAGCCCTAAAGCCTGAACAGGTTCTTCTTCCTCCACAGATTCGGCAGAGCTGCGGAAGAAGCGGAAACGCGAAGCCAAGCAACGGCAAGCCGAGGCGACGGACTGTGAATCTTAGGTTTTAGGGTTTTGGGTTTGGGGTTTAGGGGTGATGGTATACGATGCTGGCATTGGGATTGTTCGGTGGCACTACAAATTTTGCGGATGAATAGGAGTTGCTGGTTGGTTTGATGGTTACCTATAGTGTCCATTGCAGTTCCCTTTTTGGTTTAACCATTTTTCTATGTAGGAACCTAACAGAGATACAGACGGAGACTTTAGGTAGGGTTGAAGATCGTTGGGTTTGGTGTGCACCTTGACGTTGTTTAGAGTGTCTTCCCTGGCCGGGGCTTCTAATCTCTAAACACATGACGGCTTGAAAGCAGGATTCAATGTAAATACGCTCGGTTCATGTACCTTCGAGTATGGTAACATAGCCAGCTGTTTTGTTTCGGCTTTGGGAAATCAGCTAGCCTAAATGGCCGGCACACTAAAGGCCCACACCCTCATGCGAACCGAATTCCCAATCTTTTCACTGCCCTAAACCCAAAACCCTAAAGGTTGTTTGGGATTAGGGTTTAGGGTTTAGGCCCAACATGGGCTTTGGACCGCAACCGACAGGAAAGGCCCGAAACAAAAGAAAAGATTGTTTGGGACCGAGGGCGGGTCCAGGTGCCACAGCGCGTGCGAACCTCGACTCGAAGCCCTGATCGCTACATGGGTTTAGGGTTTAAGGTTTAGGGTTTAGGGTTTAGGGTTCTCTAAATTTGGGCCCTGTTTTAGATCCCAAACAGAGTACGGCACCCTGACCAAAACAGACCCTAAAAAGGACCCTAATTTAGAGAACTATCCACATAAACCATGAAAAGCCAGCCCGAATCCCTAAATCTAAATCCAAAGTCGTCCCAAGAGGCCCAGAAGCGGAAAGCAAGGGAGTACCTCGTCATGCGAGGCGCGTGTGAAGGGAGGTGGTTTAACGTTAAGGGCCTCAGTGTTCATGGCTTTTGGGTTGGGAGTAGGGGAGACGGGGATTGAAGGTTTAGGGTTCAGGGTTTATGACTTCTGGGTTGAGATTCAGGGTCTAAGATTTGCGTCACAGAGGTGTTCTGGGTCACGGGCTGAGACAATCAATGTGAAGTGGGGGTTTAAATTCGGTGGGTCTTGCTGGAGGTGAGTGTATACTTCGGCCTTACTGTGGGGATACTCGAGAAATCCCTGCTGGATAGTTTGATAGAGTATCGGCTATCGCTGTGTGCAGTGGTTTGCAGGTTCCCGGAGGGTATGTAGAGGCTAGTCATACAGAGGTCCGGCAGAAGCAGCTTGCGAGGTGTGGCTGGAAAGCCCATCAGTTTCTCACAGGGCCGTGCTAGCTTGAGAGGAGATGGTTGCGAAGCAGCAATGTGCAGCCATCCCTGCCTGAAGCTCATCCCAACTTACGCCCCTGCATGCCATGCTAATTTCGAAAACCAAAAACTTAAACCCCAAAACAGCTACTCTAGCTCCTAAACTCTATAAACCCTACAATTAAGCCCTAAACAGACTGCAGATTATCAGTTGCCCCATAATTCACTCCCAGAGAGCCCAATACCCCTTAATTAAAGAAGATACCTTAAGTCAAAATACGAACGCCCCTATAATTTAAGGTATATTCCTTAATTATATAAGGGGTATTGGGTACTCTGGGCTTGGCCCGGCGAAGATGGCTCCAATCGGCCTTGGGCCTTCTTGTGGTCTCGCTCTTGGCACCCCGATGGCTGTAACCCTGTGCTAAACCCATTAAGGCCTTCTAGGGTTTAGGGTTTTTTCCGGCCTTTTAGGGCATTTTAGGGTTTAGGGTTTACTCTGGCCTTTTAGGGCTTAGGGTTTTAAGGCCCTTTAGGGTTTAGGGTCTACTAAGGCCTTTTAGGGTTTAGGGTTTACTAAGGCCGTTTTTCGGGTTTAGGGTTTTAAGGCCCAGTAGGGTTTTTGGGGTTTAGGGTTTACTCAAATCTCAATTCTCATGGCTGCCTAAACAACAAATCTGCAAATGCTGCGCTGGAATGCGCAGGCCTGAAGACGAAAGATGGGCAGTTTACCGAGCAAGTGACGAACTTCGAGTGCAGCTTCCGTGAGGGCAGATGACCGCAACAAGCCAACAAAGGGGCCTTACTAATTAGTGTAGGGACTATAAGGAAACAGCAGGACTAATTGTCAGATCCCTGTAGTTGGGCATCGCCATTTACTAGTGGTTTTGCTTTCTCCACTCTCCACAGTTTGTGATTTAATGTCGTCAAATCCCAAACCCTAAAGCCCTAAAGCCCTAAACCAGCAATAGTCTGCATCCTGGGCCCTTCACCCCAGACCGTGCAACTCACTCTAAACCCACGCCCAGAGGTTGATGCTCTACAGCCTTGGGACAGTACCTAATGGGGTTTAGGGTTTTGGAATAGCTTTTGTGGAAGCTATCCTCGAAAGGTGTACTATATCCGAAAACAGGGGGTGGGTGCAGGACTCCAGGTAGAACCTAAACCCTAAACCCCAAATGCTCACGCCTAGAGTCTCGGCCACGAGCCCCCACGCGTCCGCCATTTGCGAAAGGAAGAAAATGCATGCTGCCAGCGGGGCTGGGGAGTGGGCGGGAGAGTCACCCTGTCTTTTGGGGTCCTGAGTGTAAGGAGTCGTTTTATTTAGGGTCCAAACTATTACCTAGGATCGGTTTTGTTCAGGATGTTGTGATTACCCGGTCCTTATTGCAAGGATCCTATCCTATTGCATTCAATAGGAGGAAGGGTTTCGGTTATTAGCCATCCTTTCTTTGGAAGGCGGTGTATCTCATGTAGGGTTCCATTTTGATGTTCCGGGCCAGTCCGGTGCGAAGGGCCTTGACGCTCAAGGTTCGTGGGTGTGGGGTTCAGTTTAGGGTGCGTTTTTTGGGGGGTTTTGTTTAGGGTTCAAGGTAGGCTCCCTGAAAACTGAGCCCGCTTATCTAGGACATTTTCAGGTTGTAGAAGCCTTATATAGAAGGTCTATATACCTTATAGAAGCCTGATAGAAGCCCTATATACCCTAAACTCCCCACCTGTAGTTTCCTTCAAGTCTTAGGCAGCAATCGTATCCCTTTGTAGGTGGTATGTTGAGCAAGAGGTCTCTGAACGCCGCCACCTGCCGCGACCAGCACTCTAAAACACGGCCCCCGACCAGAACAGAAAAAGGGTCCATGTTTCTGGGAAACTCCCACCATTTTTAGGTTCTGTGTGTGAAGGATCCCTTTGCGAGATGGCGCCAGGGAGCTTCGCGCCACGATCTCAGATGGTGTCAGTTTCAGGAAATGTGGATCCCACGTATTCAGATCCCGGAGATCCTGATTTTCAAGTCCTTTGCAAAGGAATCGCCAGTTCTCTAACCCAGAAGGGGATGAATTAGTTTTGGAGCATCGGGGACCCCTCACCTGCACTTACAAACCCTAGAAGCCCTCAAGCTCAAGCTTGAAAGTTGTCAAAGCCCGAGATTACGGTTTAGGGTCTATAGGGTTTAGGAGTGCTTCGTTCAAACCCAGAAACCCTTGTTGAGAATACGCAACATCCAACAGAAACGGGCATTTGGACCCGTCGTGTACAATGACCGCAAAACCCTAAATCGAGCACCCCTTCTTGAATCCCAAACGAACCCCAAACCCCTGGAGCCCTAAACCTCTAAACACCTGGAGCCCTAAACCCCTGGAACCCGTTAATCCTAAACCCCTACATGAACGTTACGGTATCCTCAAACACGAAGCATCAAATCCCACATGCCACACCCTAAACCCTAAACCCTAAAACCCTAAAGCCCTAAACCCTAAAACCCTAAAACCCTGAACCCCAAAGCCCTAAAGCCGAAACCCTAAAACCCTAAAGGCCTAAACCCTCAAACCCTAAAAACCCTGAACCCTAAAACCCTAAAGCCCTAAACCCTCAAACCCTAAAGCCCTAAAGCCCTAAACCCTCAAACCCTAAAGCCCTGAACCCTAAACCTAAATCCCTAACCCCCTATAAGCCCTAAACAAGCCGAGGCTACTACCAGCCAGCCATGGACTGAGAGCCATTTACGGGGGGTGGCGAGTGTTCAGGGTTACAGCAGCTCCCTGGTATGGGTAGTTCTCTAAATTAGGGTTTAGGGCTTTTAGGGTTTTTAGGGTTTAGGGTTTTTAGGGTTTAGGGTCCCGTTTAGTAGTTTAGGCTCCTTTTCTGTAAGGGTGGCCGTGCTATACTGGGCACCAGAAAGGGGCCCGAACCTAGAGAACTGCCCATAGAGGATCCTGAAAGATGGCCTATACTACTCCTTATCCAACCCCCTTTGGCACCCACAAGCTATAATGTTACAATTTTTCGGCGTCGACAGCATAGTCGGCTACACATGCTGATGATAATCTTTGCACATCATAATTGCTGCACTGCGCCACAAAATGTGCAGAGAAGCACGGCCATGCAGATTCAGCGATTCTTGGCTGCAGGTTCGACTACCTACGCGGCAGTTGATGAGAAACAAGGGTTTAGGGCTTAGGGCTTTGAGGGTTCTAGGGCTTCCTGATCTACCTCCATACCAGTGCATGGGACCCCTAAACTCTAAACCCTAAACCCCTAAACCCATGTATCACCCGGCCCATGGCACCTTCTGACATCGGCGGTAGACCGGGGAAGCCGAAACTCCGAAGCCTCCTCATAGCAGAACTTTGCGGCTGAGGGCTCCTATACTAAAGCCGGGTTTAGGGTTTAGGGCTTAGGGGCTTAGGGTTTAGGGGTTTGGGTGTAGGGGTTTAGGGTTTAGAGGTTTAGGGTTTAGGGGTTTAGGGGTTTAGGG
>CAJNJA010052297.1:11229-25213 GCA_905231915.1 Symbiodinium necroappetens
CGGCGAAGGGGGGTCGAAGGGTTTTGGGCTAACCCCCCAGAATGGTGCTTACGCTCGTTTTGCCTAGATGTATCCATCACATGCCCTCCAGAAACCTCCCTGAAGTTGCAGGACACTCAGTCCCATGCATCTAAGCATCCACAAACAAACAGGTCGAACCCTGCACCTGAAACCCGAAGCCCCGAAGCCCCCAAACCCTGAAACCTAGCACCCCGAAAACCCCTAAACCCCAAAACTGCGTAACTGCCTAAAGCTGAACCCCCCCCCAAAAAAAAAAAAATCCAAACACTTGAAGTCCAAGTGCTCTGAGCAAAATGGAAAGAGAGGCCTGAGATGAGCTCGGCCGGGTCTCGCTCGACCTCAGCAGCTGGATTGCGGAGCTGCCCCAGTGCAGATAACCCTAAACCCTATATAGATTTAGGGTTTAGGGTTTAAGCCCTTGAAGCCGAGGTAGGCTGGAGGGGTTTAGGGGTTTTCAAAGGGATTCTGGTTAAGGGGTTTCCGGGCTTACCAGGACCCTCCAAGTACCCTCAAACAGGGGTATAGCGTCCCAAATTAAGGGTATCTAGGGTTCTAATGGAGGGTAGATGGAGGGTCTAGGCAAACCCTGGAAGACGAGGTGGAGTTGAGGGGTTTAGGAGTTTTCAGAGGGATTCTGGTTAAGTTGTTTCCGGGTTTAGCGTTTGGTTCTCGGCTTGAGGCTTTATCCTGTAGGGTGTGTGTTTTTCTGTCATAGGACTTGGCAAGTAAGGTTTTGTGCACCTTAATTGGTGCTGCAAGTTGTGGTTGTGAATACAGCAACCTCATTCATGAGCCTTAAATACTAAGTCCAGTGATGCTCTAAGTAGGGGTTGGGGGAGTAAGGTGTTGGGCGTGGGGTTCACTAAGGGATTTTGGAAGGTCAGGGCATCTTCAGGGGAGGGGGCCATGGGTTGGTTGCAGTCCCCAGCCCACTGACAATCTGGTGGCATGCTTTCACGAGGAGCTAAAAGTCCTGGGCCCACACCCTGAACCCTAAACCCTAAAGCCCTAAACCTTTAACCCTAAACCTTAAACTTAAACCCTAAAGCCCGAAGCCCTAAAACCCTAAACCCTAAAACCCCTAAACCCTAAACCTGTAAACCCTAAACCCTGAACCTTTAACCCCTAAAACCCTAAACCTTAAACCCTAAACTCTCGACTCTACAGAAGCAAAGCATCTCCAGGCATTCCTGCAGCCACCAAAACCCTGGCCCCTCCCCTCTCAAGCACTGCTTTGGGTTTTGGGTTTAGGGCTTCGGGTTTAGGGTTTAGGGATAAAAATAGCAAGTCCTAAAACCCAAAGCCTCAATACCCTACAGCAACACAGCTCTATAACTTGAGGCCCCAAGCTCGAAAGACTCTAAAGCCTCAACCCCCAAGCCCCAGAACCTTGCACACAAACCTACAAAACCCAAACACAAACAGACCCTGAGGCCGCCGACTGCTTCATCACCTTACGAAGATCGGAAAGATTGTCATCTTCATGGCGTTGGTGTTTGAAGGTGTAAGGTTTAGGGTCTTGGGTTCAGGGATGTTTAGGGTGACACATCAAAAAATTGATAAGCATCAGCAAAAATTTACCACGGTAGCCAAAAAAAATGATAAGCATCTAAAAAGATCATGAGAGGGTTTAGGCTTTAGACGGTAGCCATCAAAAACACATTGACAGGCATCCCGAAAAACATGCATGGAGGGTTTAGGATTTTTCAAGGTGTTTATCAAATTTTCTTATCAAATTTGTTTTAGATGCTTATCTTTTTTGATGCCTACGCCGCCTCTCTGGGCTTATGCAGCTTCCATAAGTGAGGCGTTGAGGTTCGGGGTTAGGGCTTGTTTTCGCTTTGCAGTTGTTAGGTGGTGCCCTGGGGCCTGTTCGTGTGGTGGAATTGCCTGTTGTGACACAGGTCGCACCATAGAATCAAGGGGTCATAAGTTTAGGGTTTAGGGCATAGCCTACTATTCTGTGACGGCTGTAACTTACAAGTGAGGTAGGGCTTGTAAATTGTACGGGATCCAGGGTTCGGGTTTCGGGTTGAAAGGGCGGTTGAGTTCGAAGACCCAGTCGGTCGCGGGGCTTTAGGGCAGTGGAATGCGGAGGCCTGAATCATAAAGGATCGAATGCGGCAGCCCAAAGCGCCGAAACGAGGGAAGAATCTCATCGGCGCTGAACAGAGTTGAGCTCATGGCATTCTTTGTAGAAATGCTCTGCAGTAGGAAACGGTCTTCAGTAATTAAACGCAGCAGCAACCGGAAGGCTGCTACGAAATATTGGGGTCGCGGTTTTTTTGTAGTGCCGTCTGGCGGCAATCGTTTGGGATTTCGTCTGTCTGGCATGTAGGAATGTAGCGCACCATGTTGCGCGGGGTTCCCGACAATCGAGCATGCTCCGTAGGTCGTTGGTGGCGTGCTTCGTCGCTTTCAAGGCGATGCCGTGCAGCTTGCATCATGTTAAAGTGCTGATATCGAGACACTTAGCAGCAAAACCGAGAAACTCATCAACAAGCAACACTCCGTCAACAAATCGGCGACCCGATCTTCTCGGCGAAATCCCTACCGAACTTGTACATTCCCACCTAAATCCTGGTGGTAGTCCTAATGCTCCCCAAAAGGGCCCAAGTACCTAATCATCGTATACCTCCCAAATGGTAACCTACATAGCTACTATCCGAAACCTTCTACCTAGTTCTTGGGTCCTTTGGACCCTTAGGGGCTTGGCGGGCCGAACGATACCTCTTGCCCAGTCTAATTAGACTTGGGCTTCGGGGCGTCTATGCGGCTTCAATCCTGGCCTAGGACTCCAAATTGTCCACAAAGTGGGTACTGTTCATAGACTCCTTCATAGTTCCTTTTTGGGATTACCTTATAGGATTCTAAATATAACCACAAAAAGGAACTACTTAGGGGCCTATGGGTATTCATAGACTTGCAAAGTAGGCATTGTTTGTTGGAGTGTTGGTGTACGGCACGCCCAGGATGACAGCGGAAACATACGGGTGCGTAACTATCTGGGTCACTCTACTCGCGCCCTACTATACCTCAATCATCTAGATGCACGCAACAGTCTCTTGCTATAGCATGACACACACACACACACGTGCGAAGTCCTTTGTCTTGTCTGGAGCATGCTTTTCGAGACTGTGGCTACCTATATATATATATATAGATACATACATACATACATACATACAGACAGACAGACAGACAGACAGACATATACATATATGTACATCCTAGACCCCGACCCCCGCCACCCCTGCGTCAACAAAAACAAAACACGAAACGCCATGAGTGTAGTTTTCTAAAATAGGGTCCCTAACGTACTATATTTGGAACCTAAAAGGTGACCCTGCTTTAGAGAACTACCCATCAGTCGAAACAGGGCATCCAGCCTCAGCAATACCCGCCACCGGGACTGATTCGGCTTCTTCGGGACTGCGGCAGGCGGTTTCTGTCAACCCGAATGGAAGGTAGGGGCCTTAATAAGGTTTAGGGTTTAGGGGTTTAGGGTTTATTTAGGGTTTAGTGGTTTAGGGTTTATAGGGTTTAGGCTTACTCATGTAGGAGCCTTAATAGTTAGAATAGGGTTTTGGAGCCTCCTTACTATAACTACAGTGTAATATACCCGAAAACCCTAGTCTATTTGTTAAGGCCTCTACATTCAACCCGTGGGATGAACAAACTCCCTCGCCTTGAGAGCCTCAATACTCCCTTTTCAGGTACGGAAAGCAGGTCGGTGGACGTTGGTAAGCCGGGTCAAAAGCAAGGTGCCACTCAACCTATGCCAATGCTGCTATGAAGTATTAAAAAGGGATCCTGATTCCGAAGCTACCAAGTAAAGACAAGTCCCCTCTCCCTTTCTGATCCAAGTACCCTGCACCGTAAAACAGGGGCCTGAATAAATCAGAAAACATGCGGAGTGCAAGCTGTGAGTTTAGGGTTCTGGGGCTTTGACGTTACGGCGTGCGCTCATAACGGTACGAGGTACAGCTTTAAGGTTCACCACTAGACCCCTCCCACTATTAAGGACCATAAGGGCTCTATGAATCACGAGGGCCCTTGGGGGGTCCTGGTAAGGTTCGCCAATTTGGGCCTCATAAACGCCTCAGAAGCCCGCAAGCAACAGTTGTTGATGCCCTTCTCCTCAGACCTTAGCTCCAAGTGTACCAGGTACCTCAAAACTATAGGTGTGTAGGGCTTATACGGAAGTGTGTAGGGTATTTAGGAGTAGTCTTCGCGTTGTTGCTTAGTCTTTTCGTCAGCAGTACAGTAGGGAGTACATGGGAGCACTATGCCCTAATGATTAGAATAGGGTTTCGGGGTCCATGAGAGTATAGGTCTATGCGTGTACCAGGACTATGAGGAGATAATATTACTAATTGCTCAGGCCCCATTATTGAACCAACCCCTAAACCAGAAACCCTGAAACAAAAAATAACAAAGATCCGCTGATACTCTCGGGGTCGGAATACTTATGAATAAGATTCCTAAGTGTTAGTTACGGTAACCAGGCAAACAAACAACCCGATCCAGTCGGAAGCCCTTACCCATAGGCTCCATTGCAGTTCCTTTTTGTGGTTTCTATTCAGGATCCTATAAGGTAATCCCAATAAGGAACTACCATGGAGCCTATGGGTAACGCTACAAAGCCCGACTTACAGAAGTCTGCCTTTCATTCTGATTCTGAAGGTCCTTACCCTAAGGGTCCAAGTACCTAATAACCATATACTCTTCTGAAAACTAACCTACAAAACTACTATCCGTAACCCAAGTTTACGATTATTAGGTCCTTTGGACCCTTAGGGTTAGGAACCTCAGGTTGCCAAGCCTTAAACCCTGAACCCCCACCAACAAACGCCAAGCCCTACACCCCGAAACCCCGAAAACACCGAAGACTAAACCCTTAAACCCGAAATCCCAAAATCCCTAAACCCCTAAACCCAAAATCCTGCACCCCTTAAAGCACCCCGGTGAGGACCTGAGGCCACTGGACTCCAGGAAGGCTCGCGCCACGGGGCTCAACTCTTCCACCTCCCACTGTTGGCAGGTTTAGGGTTTAGGGCTTGGGTCTAAGTTTAAGTGGTTTCAGGGTTTAGGGTTTGGGTCTAAGTTTAGATGGGTTTAGGGTTTAGGGCTATTGGGTCTAAGTTTAGATGGGTTTTAGGGTTTAGGTCTGGGTCTAAGTTTCAGTGGGTTCAGGGTTTAGGGTTTGGGTCTAAGTTCAAATGGGTTTAAGGGTTTAGGGCTGGGGTCTAAGTTTAAGTGGGTTTAGGGTTTAGGGCTTGGGTCTAAGTTTAAGTGGGTTTAGGGTTTACGGTTTGGGTCTAAGTTTAGATGGGTTTAGGGTTTAGGGCTTGGGTCTAAGCTTAAGTGGGTTTAGGGTTTTAGGGCGTGGGTCTAAGTTTAAATGGGTTTAGGGTTCAGGGTTGGGGTCTAAGTTTAGATGGATTTAGGGTTTAGGCCTAATGCGAGGCCGTGAGGGGAATGTTCATGAAGGTTGTGAGGGTTTAGGGTTTATCTTGCTCATGGGAGTCTTCGTGCCATGGAGCTTTTCTGGCCTAAGGGTTTGGGTTCAGGGCTTAGGGGTTAGACTCATTCTTGTACCTCCCACTATAGTTCCTGCTTTGTTTTGGCTTTTGAGCAGATCCTGCTGGCTTAACCAACAGAGCTGCAATGCAGAAGGCTGCGGCTAACTAGCTAGAACAAGGCTTTATTTGCGATACACTGTAGTACAGATTTGATCGTGAATCCTAAACCCTAAACCCTAATCCTAAGGTGTAGCAGCGTAGCATTGTTCAAGCCCCATGCGTCCTGGGGTCTGATGAAGCCCTGACAAAGCATTGCCGGTTCCATTCAGGCTTCCCCTCAGCATCAAAATAGCGCCAAAAGCCTTACATAACAGGGTCTTTGGGCCCAACAGCCTTAAAATATGAGTCCTTTGAGGGTAAGGGTTCTATATTACAGTAGGGATCGTCAGTCTGGTTTCTGAATGCATAGCATCGCAGTAGGCGGTTGAAACAAAATTGGTTGCCATGTTTAGGGTGTTCGGGGTTTGTCATCCCATGAGAGGTGCAGAGAAACGTGGATCATAACTAGTAGACCAGAATCCGTGTCCGACGAAACAAGACCCTTCATTTCAAAGAAGCCCCCCCCTACCCCCACCCCCCCAGTGCGCTAGGAGTGGCAGAATGGCCTGATGTGCAAACCGGCATAAGTCTTTGGCCATGCACGTTCCGGTCTTGTGGAAGTCGCACATCCTGCACAGCACCAGGGACATTTTTTGGGGCTCAGCTTTAGGCCTCAGCCTTGGCGGTTTGAAGCGTAAGGGTTGAGGAATGTCGGGTCCAACGAAACTCACACCTGAGTCCAACCTAACATAGCCTTAAGTTTCAGCCAAACGTGCCTACCCGTTTACTTGCATGATTTGAGGAAGTCAATAATTACTGTGCAATCTCTGGGTTGCGCGTCTAGGGTTGGCATGAAGATCATGATATGAAGTAGGCTTTCAGGAACCCATTTGCGACCACATGTGCGATTGATATGTTATGTCCGCTCAGCACACCTCAACCATGCTCCTAAGGAGGCCTACATACATACGCGGAAGCCTTCATACAAAGCCTACCTGCTGCAGAACTCGCGAATTCAAATGAGGGATCATTGGGCTACGACATAAGACTTGGAGTACAGGTTTAGGTTTCAGGGTTAGAGTATGGTTCGTCGGCGCAGGATACATTTCGATAAGCTAGGGTCGACTCTGCAGTCATACATCGTGAATGTCTTGCATATGTGCGTGTGTGTGTATGTGCGCGTGTCTGTGTGCGTGTCTGTGTGTGTCTCTGTCTCTGTCTCCGTCTGCGTCTCTGTCTCTGTCTCTGGCTCTGTCTCTGACTCTGTCTGTCTCTGTCTCTGTCTCTGTCTCTGTCTCTGTCTTTGTCCCTGTCCCTGTCCCTGTCCCTGTCCCTGTCCCTGTCCCTGTCCCTGTCCCTGTCCCTGTCCCTGTCTCTGTCTCTGTCTGTCTGTGTGTGCGCGTGCGCGTGCGCGTGCGCGTGCGCGTGTGTGTGTGTACTAGATCTTATGGACCCCTTGCAAGAATACTTCTACGACTACTACTACTACGACGACGACGACTACTACTACACCTTCTTCCACCACTACCAACACGACGACGACGACTACTACTCCTAAATGAAATGGTGCTTTTGCAACATGGATACCGCATGAGTGGGAAGCATGCCACTACAAATCAGCTGGCGGCACGAGCTCGAACGGCCTCACATGGCCTTCACGCCTCCGCGAAGAAATCATCCGTAACGCACATGTGTATGTGGTGCAAATTCCCGTCACGTTGCTTCATTTTCGCCGAAGACTGGCTGAAGCGGCTGCACTTGCCGTTTACCAGCACGTCAGATGCGAGGGCCAACATTGCAAGCAAAGAAAAGGGGCGTGCCTGAGCAGTGAGCGCAAGCTGCGCGTCTTTCAGAGACATGGGCTGTGTCCCACATTGGCATCACCAGGAACATCGTGTTCAGTGCCACTGGGGCAGGGGGATCTGCCTGCATCGGACGCGTCAACTCGCGTCCCTGCGGGGCGTGGGGTGTACAGTAGGGGCCTTTCTGATTAGAATAGGATTTTGTGCGTATTTTATCCCTATAATCCTATAAACCCCAAACCCGAAACCCTAAACCCGAACTCCCGTTTATTTTAAGCTCCTGTAGTATCAAAGGAATCCGGGTGATCTTCGGCTGGGGAAGCTCCAGGGTCGGATAAACATCGCAGCGCACTAAGGCAGCGGGAATAATGAGAACAATACTACTACTATGACGACTACGAAAAACCACAAAATAACCACAATAGAAATAATAGTACTACTACGAATAATCAATAGAACCACAATAGAACATAGTTTTAATAGTAGTTATTGTTATTAGAACTCCTAATCACACTAGTTCTAATCTCCTAGCATTATGGTAATCTCAACAATAGGGGAGCCCGACCTCGTCTTCATAAGCCCCGGGGCATGTCGAAGCTCGGTGCGGTTGTGCGCGTAGGGGCAGATGTGCATCTGACAGGGGGCTTGGGTCTTATAGGGCTTAGGGCTTATAGGGTTTAGGGTTTCGGGTTTAGGGCTTATAGGGTTTAGGGCTTATACTAGATTCCCAAAAGTTGGAAACCCAATAGCCTCAATCCTTAAGAGCAATGTAGAGGGAATCCCAGCACTAATTGTCCTGATCCGGTTTCCAACTTTCCGGGGTTTACTAGAGGCCTTCCGGGCTTAGGGTTTCGGGTTTAGGGTTTCGGGTGGGTTTAATTTTGGCCTAAGTTCCGGGTTTAGGCTTTAGGGCTGAGGGTTCCGGGCCGGGTTCAGGTTTTCAGACAACCCAAGTTCTTTCAAAGAATTCAGTGTTATGAGGGTGCCTTGAAGGCTTTATGAGAGTCGTGAGAGTGCTTTGAAGCTGTATGAAGTGTTTAGACAAGGCTTCTAGGATCCTTGAGTAAGCAAAATCTGAGACCCGGTTATGGATCGATCCTTCACAGATAATTTGTGGGCAAAGTCACACCGTTGATGATATAAATCCTGCATTACCTTAAGGACACTAAACTATGGGAATTATGGTACATCCCTTATTTTGGGTAATGTAGGATTTGTATCATCAACGGTATTTCTTAAGTAAAGGTGTTCAAAGTCTCTCGCCTCCCTTCATCGCAGGCTTAGGAATTCATGTAGGGGCTCCATTTGTGGCATTTACCCTTAGCATCAAGATAGCCCAGAAGCCTTATGTATATAATAGGGTCTTTGGGCCCGAGAGGCTTGAAGTATGAGTCATTTGAAGGTAGGGGTTAAGGGTTGGCAAAGGTTTAGGGGAAGTTGGGCTTCAGGGTTTGCGCTGATACAGGTGTGATCGGTTCTGTTCACATTTCAGGGTATAGGGTTTAGGGTCTAAGGTTCAGGGTTTAGGGTTCAGCCTACAATGATATACAAAGTCACCCGAGCCCTTACCCATGGGCTCCATTGTAGTTCCCTTTTGTGGTTGTTATTTAGGATCCCATAAGGTCATCCCCAAAAAGGAACTACCATGGAGCCTATGGGTAAGTTGGGGTTTCCACAAAGGCAAAGGGGAGGTTCCTTCCATGAAAAAGAGAAGGGAGCACCCCTTTCGAAGGAGCAGAAACTTTCGAGATCCCTCTTGTCCAAAGGGCTTAGGGTTTGGGGATGTGGGGGTTTAGGGGTTTGGGGTTTAGGGTTGAGGGGTTTGGGGCAAGAAGCGCTATCGCCATCGAAACAACGAGTTGCTACCAGTCTTGACATGATCACAGTAGACCAAGCCGTAGAAGAGCTCTAGGCTACACATGTCAACATCCCGCACGCAACCATGTGGCTTCAGCTTTGATCTGTAGGAACTCCAGCTCAAGAATACTTTCTGGTATCCGGATCCCCAAAAGCACCCGAATTCGGAGAATTAACTGTGCAAGGGACATCAAAGGTCCAGGGAGCGAGACGTTTGGGGGTTGGGGTTTCGGGTTGAGGATATATGCATCTGTCTGACAGAGGGCTTCTGAGGGCTTCTGAGGATCGGATATTACCCTAAGGGTCCAGTTCCCCAACTAGTACATACTTTGGCACAAAATGTACTTATCTAGGGACGATTGTAAGGCCAAAGCATCGGCTATCTGGGCACATGGACCCTGAGGGCTGGGTCCTTGCAGGGATTGCACATAAGCGTGGGAAAGTCTGCATTAATTGAGGGCTGTGGGTTTATTTTCTCGCCTCACTGCACTTGCCAGTTCGCAACAGCTCCGGGCAAATGGACGTCCTGCCGCAGATGTAGAACCACATGGTGAGGGCGGTGTGGCTTCAATGCTGGGGCTGAAGAATTTGTAAGGCTATGTCTTGGGGTTCCTGGATAGGTTCAATGTGAGACCCTGCAAAACAGCAAAAGCATGAAGTGCTCATGCTTAAACCCTATACTATATAGGCCCTGGCAATGCCTGGCACGCTTAGGGTCTTGTTTTTCAGAACCTTCCCGAAAATAGCTCTGGGTGCCCTCTGAATATTATTATAGGGCTTTGACAACTGGAACCTTTTTCGTTAGGGTTCCTGAATATGATCAGAAGCCTAAGGGCAGGGTCCAAGTACCCAAATAGTAGGGTTTCAAGGTCCAACAACCATTCAAAGTATGGATTTTGGGACCTAGAACCTTACTATTTGGGTACTCGGACCCTCTGGGAGAATATACTATACCCCAAACATACCCTGTTGCAATTCGTAAGGCCGCTGTATCACGGGATCTTCTCTTATTCGGGCAGGTTGGCAGACCTCCTGGTTCCTGCAAGGCGAACCAAGCAATGATGCGCTCACGATTCCTTTGGCCTAAACCCTAGACCCTAAACGGCCCAAAACCTAAACGGCCCAAAACCTAGACCCTTTAGAGGGTTTAAGGTTGAGGCTAAACCCATATGTTTTGGGGGATTTAGGGTTGAAGGGGGTTTAGGGTTTTGGGTTTTTGGGGGGTTAGGGTTGGTTTAGGATTTAGGCTAAACCGATATATTTTTTGGGGGTTTTAGGATTTAAGGTTTAGGGTTTTGGGGTGCCCGAAACCCGAAGTCCCTAAGCCCTCAGCTGCAAGCTCTCCTCGTGAAGTCTGGTGCGCTCCTCAGCTCCTGTCTCCCGGGAACATCGAAAGGGTTTAGGGTATACAGTAGGGTTTAGGATTTAGGGTATAGGGTTTAGGGTTTAAGGTCAAGGGTTTAGAGTATAGGGTTTAGGGTATATATATATATAAGGTTTAGGGTTTAGGGTCTAGGGTTTATGGTCTAGGATTTAGGGTTTAGGGTGCAGGGCTTTCGGTGCTAGCGCGTAGGGATGGGAGTTTGGGGTTTGGGATTCCGTTTTCAAGGGTAAGTGGGTGTACCCATAACATCCATGGAGTAGTTCCTCTTTTTGGCTGACCATGTTTACGTTCGGGATCCCGTGTTAACATAAGCAAGGCGACCCAAAACACAGGAACTACAATCAATACTTTACTTGTAGCCCCCAAACCGACAAGCCCGAACCCTAGACTACAAAAACCAAAAAATCATAAACCCGAGGCAAAGGAAACACGAAAACCCAAAGCCAGAACACCCTCGTTGAACCATCGCAGAACCCTTATAAACTTGTAAGAACCTTAGAGGACCAACCTCTGTTCAGGTTGAGTGGCTGAGGAGATAGGCAAGTTAATCTCCATTTAGGGTGTCACCCTAAACCCTAGACCCTAAAACCCTAAGACCCTAAACCCCTCCATTTAGGGTGGTGGGGCTTAATTAGGGCTTACAAGAGTTGAAGGCTTCGGGTTTATTAGCCTGGGTTGAAGGCCCCAAGTAGCGTTTTCAAGACCGTCAAGAACGATTTACCCAAAGGCTCCATTGTAGTTCCTTCTTGTGGTTTCTACTTAGGATCCCATAAGGTAATCTCAACAAGGAACTACCATGGAGCCTATGGGTAGAGTGTACAGCTTTGGGGAAACCTGCTAGTCTAGGTACTGTTTTGAAGCACCCGACCTCGGTTTAGGATTTAGGGTTTAATTAGGGTGGAACCCCCGACTACAGTGTTAGGTACATATTGAACGTCTGGGAAGTTGAATCCTCCAAACCTGCTGCTGGCTGTCACTCTGCCCCGCAACCCTAAACCAGATCCCAAACTGCAAGTAAACCCCTACTCCGATTTAGGATTTAGGATATCCTACACCCCGAAATCCTAGACGCCCTCAACATCCCGCTGCCTTTAGACAACTCTGAACAAAAGCACAGAACCCTAAACCTTACAGCCCCAAACCCCCATAGATCCCGTCAAGGAATCCTTAAAGCAGCCTTGGCGGAACCCACAAAGGTACTTCACCGCCACAGAATTTACTGTTTGGGTACATGGACCCTACTATGATAGGGCACCCTCTCTTGCCAAAAAAAACCCTACAACCCAAGAGCCCTAAACACTACAGCCCTCTCCCTCTTCGCTTCCCGAGCCTCCTTTCCATGTGCAAAAGTGCACAGCCGGCCGTGGCCTGAGGTCACGGTTTAAGGTTTGGGAGTTTAGGGTTTAGGGTGTAGGGTTTGGGGTTTAATTAGGGCTTAGGGTATCCAGAAGGTGTGGGGGTTCATTTATGGGCGTCGGTTTGTGTTGTCCAGAAGCTGCTCTCTGAAGTGAATGATTATAGAATCTGTGATGTAGATATATGCTGCCTCTATGTATGTACATATGTGTGTCTGCATGTATGTAAGTACATATACATGCGTGGCGGCATGGACCCGTGGTGCCCTACCAATAGGGCACGGTCCTGCTTCGAAGCTCTGCCCTTTCTCTGTCGACGGTGCCAGGCTGGGGAACGCGCACGCCTTATCCCCGTCCAAGCCAATCCAGCCAAGCCAGATACCAGGGAAAAGGAGAATAGCCAGGGGCCTCCACGCCCCCGAGTGTTGCCCCCAACAACCAATCGGCCAATGAAATGGCAGCCGATTATGTCCAGAACAGTCGTGAATAAAAAGGATATATGGGCAGTTCTCTAAATTATGGTCCCTTTTACGGTCCTTTTTATCAGGAGGACCTAAAACGGGACTCTAATCTAGAAAACTACCCATATGGAGTTCCAAGAAACAGCAGTTCCAGAAGTAGCCTCGGCCCAGTTAAGAGCAAGGCGGCCTACCAGGCCCAGTGAAGAGCTGCTGGTGGTGCCAAAGGGGAGACCCTAAACCCTAAACCCTAAACCCTAAAGCCCTAAACCCTAAACCCTAAAACTCTGAAACCCTAAAACCCTAACCCGTACACCCTAAAACCCTAAACCCTAAACCCTAAAACCCTAAACCTGCTTCCCCTGTGGGAAAAACGCCCACCAGGAGCCGAAAGCGACGCTCACGCAAGAGCTGGGGTCTGCAATACTGAAGGAAGAACCCCACTTCAAGGTAGACAGGGGAACCAAACAGCCATTAAACTCTAAACCCCTAATCCCTAAACCCTTTCCCCTAAACTCTAAGCCCCTAATCCCTAAACCCTAGACCCTGAACCTCTAAACCCTAAACCCTGAACCCCTAAATCCACCCAAAACCTTAACCCCTAATCCCACAACCTAGGCCCTAACCCCAGAGCCGATACCCGACACCCCAAAGCTGAAGCCTTAAACCTCCTGGGGATCCACACGGCATCCCGTCTTGCTGCTAAAAAAGCTGCAGAGCCTCGTCATGCGTCTTGTGTTGAGTTTAGGGTTCAGGGTTGAGGTTTAGGGTTTAGGGGTTCAGGGTCTAGGTTTTTTTAAAAAATTGCTCTAGTCCCTTTCGCTCTGCAGACCCGTCAGACGTCTTCCACTTTGAGGCTTTAGGGCTTATGGGCAAGGGTTTGGCTAGGGGGCTTTATGCGTTACCAGAGTCTCCATTGTAGTTCCTTTTGAAAGTCACCTAAATATGAGATTGGCTTAACCGCAACGGAACGGAACTAGACTGCAGACCATAGGTACCGTAGGTACACTTTGGGGTGTGATGTCTTGGTTTAGATTTTGGAACACATGGCTCTTGAGGTTCAGAGCCTAAGACTCAATGATGGGGGGTTGATTGAAAGCTTTGGGGCCGATGTGGGTAGTTCTCCGAAAGTTGCGTCCCGTTCTAGGTCCCTATAATATAGTGCAGCATCCTTATACAAAGGATCCCCCAAAGGGGCCCTAATTGAGAGAACTACCCCATGTACTAAACGGTTCAGGGCTAAATTTAGGGCCTACGCGCTCGCTCAACCTAAGCCCTAAAATACCCCGCATCTGCCTGGGAGGGCAAGTCCTTGGTGTGTCGTGGTTGCCCATTAATGCATTGTGGATGGAGTTGTTTAACCCTTGCATCAAAATAGCCCAAAAGCCTTATATAACAGGGCCTTTGGGCCCAAAAGCCTGAACATGTGAGTCCTTTGAGGTCTTTGGGCCGAAAAGCCACTAGACACCGAGTATCCCGAAAG